>PVLA01003946.1:0-192954 GCA_004027455.1 Hydrochoerus hydrochaeris | reverse complement strand
GGAGGATTTACAAAATTCCTGTGAGACAACTGCCCTGAGACACTGGACAGGCAGCCAGAGACGGGCAACTAGGACACATATGTTATGCCACCGGCCGCCTAAGACAGGCACAGGACCAATTGCTGTCCTGCAGGCCCATGACGGGTAAGGCCTGGTCGGATTCATATGAAGAGTCCTTGACCTAAGACAGGCACTGTCCTACAGGCAGCCAGAGACGGGCAACTAGGACACATATGTTATGCCACCGGCTGCCTAAGACAGGCACAGGACCAATTGCTGTCCTGCAGGCCCATGACGGGTAAGGCCTGGTTGGATTCATATGAAGAGTCCTTGACCCAAGACAGGCACTATCCTCACAGGGCCTGCGATACTCCCATAAGTGATAAGGGCAAAAATGTAGGGAGCGGCATGATAGCTTCACAGCTGCCGCTCCATCTCTCCCTCCTGTGGGCATCCAGGTGTGTCTGCTTACATTTTCCAAGATAAGTAACAAGAGTAAAATGTTACAAAGGTAAAAAAAGTTGATTAACACATATTGTTTAAGATTGTCCCTGCCTGGCCCTAAGCCTGGGACGCTTCCTGCTTGGGGTTTGGGTTGCTGCCAAAAGTTAGCAAATATATATTCCAGCTTCTAAAAAATAAAGGAGATTCAGATTCACTCACAGACGGGTGTGCAATGCCTTCTGTCTCTCACTCGCCAACTCCCTGACCACCTTTGGGACCCCTGAGCCCTGCCGCAGCTGGACTCCGGCAAAAAGTTACAGGAAAAAGTTGCAAGAAAAGGAGAAATTCAGAAAGTAGCTAATTGAAAAGTGAAAGCATGAGACGATAATTACCTAAATTTCAATTAAAGTAAAAAGACTTTGAAATATAAATCAAATTAGTTACTGTGGACATGATAAAATCAACTGGACTTGGTTGTTCAATGGTGAAAGGCAAAAAATAGGAAAGAAGATAAATTCTATGATTTAAGAACAAACACAAGGAAAAGTATTATCTTCCACCAAAATATGAACTGCAAAGTGATCACATTGAATAGTTAATACTGACCTCTATGTTGGCCATGAGATTAAAAACTTACTATGAGACATTTGAAATTTTTCACAACCTCCTTCTCCTTCTACTCTCTGTTGTGTAATAAATATAAAAAATATCAGGCAACACATTTTTGTGATCATCAAAATAATATATATAAACTACTGAAACAAACGTGTGACAAATAATCCATGCACATTCACTATTTTGAGATGGGTATTATATTATTTATAGCATCATTATATGAGTTTTAGCATCATCTTCTAAGGGAAAATATATTTATTGACATGGAAAATTTGAGCTAATTTTTTTATGTACATGCTAAGATTGTCTAAGTTTATAACATTGATAAAGGTTAAGACTAAAGGTTGTATATAATAATTGAATTCTTCACTATATCATAAAAAATTATATGTGGTAGAGGATCTGAAACAAGTCCATGTCATCAGTGCTTATGTAAATTTGGTTATGAATAGGATAATAATTTGTGTTAGCTTTTGATCTACTTGCAGTCATAGCCTTTATGTTTATCAAGTGCTATAGATTGTGTTCCCTAAAACAAACACTCCCATACTGAAGACCTATATTGAAATACTAACATTATTGCCTCCGAATGGAATTAATACTAATTAGAAAGTGCCTTAAAAAGTGAGCAAGAAAAAAGAAGCCATCAATTCAACCCTGACTATATCTGTATCAGAGTAAATATGAACAGTCATATATTCATCCAGGACGTTTGGGCAGAGAGAAAAGACCAGGTGAGGACCTAAGAAAAGGTAGCCCTCAGAAACCAAGGAAAGAGGACTCAGAAGATAGCAAACCTGCTAACACTTTGGTCTTGGAAATACATCCTCCAGAATTATAAGAAGATAAATTTCTGCTGTCTAATCAACCAGTGTGCAGCCCTAGACAACTAATATTCCAGGTGACATAAAATCCTAATATACTTATTTCATTAGATAATTCAGTCTATAAAAATTATTTCCACACCACTAAATCTTTGAATTAAAAAGTGAATATATAGTGAGTACATTTTTAATACTCAAAAAAATAAAAAAAATATATTTTACTATATTCTGAGTTAATTTTTTGGGTTGAATTATTTTGGGTGCTGAAATTTTTTTTGTCAGGGTGCAGGGGAGTACCAGGAATTGAACTCAGGACCTTACACTTGTCATGCAGGTATGCACCACGGACTGTCCCTTGCCCCAAAATACTGAATTTCATTGGAAATTAAAAGTAAACAATCAAATTTATATAGCAAAATAGTTTCTAAAATGAAATGTTCATAAAAAGATAACTCAAAATATTTAAAGCATAAATAAAATACCATCACCAAAACACATGAAGATGATATAACATCTTTTGTAGCACTGAATTTTTACTTTATTTATTTTACCTTATTTACATGAGTTTTATGTAATTGATTTTGAAAATGTGGTTTTTAAGTCTAAGTGAATTGACTGGCATTTGTATCTGATGAGATCACCACACCATTCCCCATAGCTCAGTAAAATTTGGGCATATATTTTTGGGAGTTCCATGTTAGTCCTTTTCATATAAAACTTAAGAAAATTTGCAAGTGAAAGCTCTTTCTCTGTTTTGTTGATATTTGAATAGTCTAAATTTCTTCTACAATTTTACAATCTGTAAATGTGTTTCTCAAAAACTTAGGAGTTATTCCTTTAAAATATAATTATCATGAAAAATAGCTATTAATTTTCAGTCTGTCGAGAAAGTGGAAACATAACATTAGCAATTGACCACGGGCAAAAATAGATCCCCATTCATATTGATCAAACTTCCCCTAGCTCCTTTTGGTACTTTTCCACTGACTCTTCCAGGTTCTTGAGGTCTCTTTACTTCTGTTTCAATAGAAATGAGAGAAGTCATGATCCTGTGCTGAAGACCTAAATAAGCTTGTTGAACTTGTCAGGTGCAATTTTTCATTGACACAATATAAAAACCAATGGATTTCACTACTGTTTATTTCTCTTTTTTTTCCCCTTCTGGAATCATGTAAGAATGTTTAATTATGTATAAACAGGAAATGTTATTTGGAACATCTTTACTTTCTACATATATTCTGTGTATGGTAAGATCAAAGCCATTGCTTAGACTACATGGTACTGCAATATAGATAGATGCCCTTGAAAATAGGTAGTATTTTTTGAGGTACTAAGTAAGTCTTGGCTTCAAGAGGAAGTAAAGATACTGTTTCTTTAAAAAATAATTTAAAAAGTAATAATCTCATTGCACTACAAATGTCCTGGCATATGGAGCATATGTTATATGCATTACTCATCACATGATTTTTCATTTATTTTTGAAAATAAGCCCTGGCTGCTATTGATCTCATTCATTTTGTCTTATAAAATGGTTATGATTTGGGAAAAGTATGTCCAATTTTCTGACATGATAACAACAGGGAAATGTGAATGAAGGTAAAAATATTTTCTCAATTTCTTTTGTTTGATGTTTTCACCTCAAAATGGACATTGCTTCATATCACCTTAAATTTTTTACAGTGCTGCAACCTCTAGAGCTTGTTAGAGTTGCTTAATCTCTCACATCTCTGACTGAGCAAGGAAAACATGTCAAAGGCCAAATCAATCTCTGTGTTGTTGGTAAATAATGTGAAAAGCCCAAAAGTGCATAACCGTGCATAGCCTAGCTTCCATTTACCCACAATCATCAACAGGGCAAGCAGCAAGGGCGCAGAGTCAGGGAGCTCTCCCATGACAAGAGAAGGAGCCCAGTGGAAAGAGCAGTGACTCTATCCTACTGTAAAAGGGAGACAGAAAAGAAAAGCCCTCCTAAGCCTCCCCTTCACTGCCAGTGAAAGGGGGAAACAAAAGAAACAAACAGAAATATGAAACAGACAAACAAAAAGAGTAGTACCTGCTGACCAGTACAGAATAAACCCAAACTGATTCTTTCTCCATTCTTCTTTAGGAAAGAACTGTGACTTTTATTTCCTAAGGAGTAAGATGTTTGCTAAATACTAAAACATTCTTTTATAGGGAAATAAATACTAATCGTTTTCAAGTTTCTATATATAAGTGGGATTCTAAGTGATGACTTTACCTTTTCATTTGCGTCTATTAGGAAGATATACAATTAGTAGTTTTTTGTTTGTTAGCACTGAATCTGGCACAGAGGTTGTAACGATGATCATACAGGAAGGAATATCTTGGCAGAAGGAGCTTCCAAGTAGTACAGACCAGAGACATCTTCGATTTCAAAATCACAATGATAAAAAGTGCCATAACAGAAGAGATACATGAGATATTAAAAGCATGCTACATTTTGGTAAAAACTCTAAGAGATATACAAGTTAACACACAGCACCATTTAAATATATACAAAAAATTCATCCAAATAGTCTGAAAAATTTTACAGAAGATGCATTGACATACATATACATATATATATATATAATATGTGTGTCTATGTATAAAACATCCTATTTCTTCTTTTTTAATGATTAAATTACTGAAATTTTATATTTTTATTTTCAAATTTTAACAAGAACATATTTATAAATGTGTCATGATCAAAACTTCCAAATCCTGAAAAATTGAAATTTGTTTAATTTAAATGGATAATACTAGAAAAATAAGAACATCACTGCACATAGAATTAAATGCTGTTGTTTTGCTTTGTAAAAATTGTACTAATGTAACCAAAGATGTAATCTATTCAGTCAAATATTATGTGTTATTGAATAATTATATTTTAATATAAAGTATTTATTTTCATATATTTATTGGTTATAACTATAATTTATAACTGATTAAAGTAACTCTGCAAAGTAGAAAATTGAAGCCTAATATTCTCATTAATATTCAATAAATACTAGTCATTTACCTCTTTCGAGAGAGTAAAAAGATGTTAGAAAATTTTGTCCTTATCATGAAATTTAACCACAGTACAGAGTTGGTAAAGCTTTTATTAGCATAAGTCTAAGGCTCAGACTATACATAACACATTGCAGGATACGAAGCGTAGGTATTTGCTAGTAATAAGTAATCTCATCAATTCTTTTGAAGCCTAAACTTTTGCAATAACATTTTCCTGATATTGTCAGAAATAGAATGAATATTTTTGTTTGTTTGTGGAAAATAAAAGCTGGTCTTGTATTGACCAACATATGTGGGAGAAATACCCTGGGGAAATTCTGTTCCTGGTCTGATCCTAGAATAAAAGTCTCTACTTACTTCCTCGACTATTCACTCTGAGGCTACCAGGTAAAGCATGTCTATTCATTCTGCTAGGGGATTACAGCAGAGTTATTATACTAGGGGATTATAGCAGATTTAGTTTTGCAGCATAATTGCCTGCTGGGAAGCATGAGGTCGTGAGTTTGATCCCCACCACAAACAAACAAACAAACAAACACCCTCGGTTCTGCTAACATCTGACTTTGGACCATCAGCAACAAACACCAATATGATGATACCTTGGAATCCCCACCAATAGTAGAGTCAGAAGAGGGGCTGGAGTTCACAGTTGATTCTAGAACAAACTTGCGGGAGAACTGCCCATGTAAGCTAATTCCAAATTACTGACATATGAAATTATAAAAAACAATAGTCAGAGAGAAAATTGGTGGTTTAAAGCCAAGGAGTTGCATGATAGTTTGTTATATAAGAAAGGGAAAAAAATGGTAAATATCTAAGACAACTACTGTGTGAAATAAAATCAAATCTGTCTAGGAGGCCCTGATATGTTATCACTGACTAATAGCTAATAATAGAAATAGTAAGTTATATTTATTTGTAAGCAGCATGTTAAACATTTTACATTTATTGTTTCAAATAATCCTTATAGTAATAAACTTAACATATGGAAAATTCAAGAAAGATTTAAAATGTTGTCTAAAGTTCCACAATTAGAAAGCTATACAAAAGTATTCAAACTCAGATCTAGCTTTTAAAACAATTTCTTTTCTTTTATAAAACATTTCATTTTGTTCCTCTCCATTGTCTCATAATTTCTGAATATATTGCCTGTGACAAAGAGTAAAAATATTGAAACACAGTAACATTCCACATTAAGATGAGACAAATAGTGTTAAATCAGGTAATTCTTTGCACTGTTTTTTTTCTCTGTCTGCTCAGTGGTTCAGAATAGCTTTCTTAATAAAAGTTTCCATAGCTATTCCTTTAGGAACAGTAACCTATTTTATGGTACAGACAGAATATATCATTACATAAAGAGTAACTGCCCAAATTCAATTGATCAGATAATAGGGCATCAGTATGTGGTACATCTTCAGAAGTGCTACATTATACATATAAGAAATGATCAAGTAAATATGATCATATTTAAGAAAGTCTTAAAAAATGCATGTGAATTGTGCAAGAGTGGAGATCAAGGGAAAAGCAGACAAATAAAAAATCAATAATCTAATGCATTATTATTATAAAAAGTCATCTAATATGAATCATAAAATACTAACTTATTTCAGATAGATCAAATGCCTACAAGATGCAATCAAAACATATCATGAATATTTAAACCTTAAAAACTATTACAGTAAAAGACATGTTGTCATTAATACCTCCCCAAATACTCTTCAAACACATATTCCATTTTTCTTACAACCTTTTGAAGTAGTTCTGGAAGTCATCTTTCATGATATGAGATGAATCAAAATAGGAATTGCATTTGACCCAACCATAGAGTACCTTCTCTTGGCATCTTCCCAAAAATGTTAAAAATATATTACAGCAATGCAGTCTACTTGTGCTTGAAACAATACAATTTATAACAGTTAAACTTTGGAAGCAGCCTATATGCTCATCAACGGATGAATGGTTAAGGGAAATATGACGTCTATATAAAATAGTGTATTACTTGGGCATAAAAAAAGAATTTGAGTCAATTATAGGAAAATGGAGGCGGCTTGACAGCTTAACACTAATTGAAATAAATCAGACAGAGAAGGTTTAAATGTTGCATGATTTCTCTTACAAGCAAAACTCAAAATATAAGTAAAGAACAAAATGAAAGAGATGGTAGGAAATGGAGGTAGGCTTTGTGGAGATGGGAAGGGATCTCAGGATTGGAAGGCACAGGAGGAATGGAAGGAAAGGAGAAATAAAAAGCATCAAGACTCAATGTACATGTGTACCAATTTTACAAAATGAATGCAATTACTATATGTTATACACATATACTAGTAAAAACATAGTGAACTTCACTGCCAAGTGCCACCCAGTGGAAAGGCAGTCTCATAAAGTCTTGTGTGTTCTCATTCACCTGACTCACAGAATATGGCACTGTGCAACTTCTGGTTCTTCCTCAAAGTCTACATGACCATGAAAGATAAACGTTTCAAACTGAGTCAGGACAAAAATGGACAGCTGCCCAAGTGCAATGAAAAGAACCCACAAAAGATAGATTCTGGAGAGCAGCAACAAAGATGGAATAAGTAAGTGTGTTGGAAGAAAGTGGGAGTATTTTGAGAGTTATTCATGCCAATCCAACTTTTACCACAACGGGTTTTTAAAATATCTACCATTTATTAAGTCACACAGCATATATTGAGCAATTCATATATCATAGCTATTTTATTCCTGAATGATTGTACTGAATATTTTCCAATTAGGCGATTGTACTGAATATTTTCCAAGTAGGCATACTGAGAAAAAGATAAAATATTGCTCCTCATGAAGAGCATCTGGACTGTCTGAGTAGCTTTTGAAAGTCTTGTTCATACATATTTGCACCATGTAATGGATATATCTCACCTGAGGCACTGGTGCCTGTACATAACACTTCATTCATTTTTAATCTCCTTTCCCTCTTCACCTCCTTTTTCTCCTCTCACTTTCCATTTCTTGATCATCTTCCCATTTAAGAAAGATCCATCTCTCTACTTCTTGTTAAACTAAAACCTTTGATTATGAATAACATATTCTTCCAGTGTTCAGCAAGATGTGAAAAACATTTCTAATAAAGTCAGTGTAACTTGATAATTGTGTAATGTCTGGCAATCTTATTAGCACTTAATGTCAAATGTTACATGATTACAAATGAACCAATTATTTCTCGCTTCTCTCTCTCTCTCTCTCTCTCTCTCTCTCTCTCTCTCTCTCTCTCTCCCCCCAAGAGGTTGTGGAGCAGACCTCATCTTCAGATGAACAGAAGGAAAAGGCAGAGGAATTCCTAACTTCAAATGACATTACAAAGATGTGTAAAATGTAGGAAACAGTACAAATTTTGTAGGAAGGCATCAGCTGACTAAGGCTGCAGCAAGTGTGAACAATGAATCTATTTAATGATGATACAGTGTTACAAAAGCAAGTGATTGGATGGTTCCTTGTTAAGTTGCATGAAAAGAAAAATATTCCATAGAGCCAATGGACAGCAGTGATTCTGTTAGTGCGAGTGAAAGGCATCCTACCCAATAACCCTCTCTCTCTTATCTCCCTCACTCTAGCCAGTAAGTGTAGGTAAATTTACTTTTCCTTACATTTTGTTTTTTCTTGATTAGTTTTATCATATTATAGTATTGTAATCATTTTCATGTATCTTTGGGTTGTGGAACAAATCTCCCAGTTTCCATTCCTTTTTAAGAGGAATTCACTTAGAATACAAGTGCTTTGGATGAGAAGCAGATTTCTAGAATGAATGAGGCTTGCAGACCAAGATTTTACTGTTTCTTGGTTTATTTTGTTCTTTGTTTATAATTGGATTTCTTGTGTAAGAAAAAATAAGCAATATTTAAACTTGCGTACCTGATTTATTTCACTTAACCGTTTGATCCCAAGGAGCATCCACTTTCCTACAAATGACTCAAGTTTATCCTTCTTCATGACAAATAGTAGTCAATTATGTGTAAATACTACATTTTTAAATCCATTCATCTGTTGATAAACATGTAGGCTCTATCCAGGATACACTTACTATGAAATGTGCTGCTATATATATGGGTGTGAATGTATCACTCTAGTACAATGTGTTTAACTCTCTGGAGGAGACATCTACAATGAGAATCTCTAGATTAAATGGAATTTCTAGTTTTAGTTTTAGTTTTAGTTTTAGTCTTTTGAGAAATCTTCCTATTGATTTCTGTAGTTTACATTCTTACCAGCAATGTGAAATTCTTCATTTTTCCCTGGAGCATTTGCTATTATTTAACTTCTTAATGGTGGCCAGTACTTTTAGGGTAGGATGGAAATTCACTGTTATTTTAATTCTCATGTAATTAATATACTTCCACCAAAATTAAATGATATTTTTATTGAATGCATAATCAAAGATTCATCAAGAATGTTTTTAAGACCTATAAATTTACCACATTTTGGAAGTTGCATTTTAAACTTACATTTTCAATATCCTTCCTTAATACTTAAAGATAGCACATATCTATGGATAAAATCTTCCTGTCCCCATTTGATTGTCTCTTTCTCTTTTATATCTCTGCATACACGTGTATATAATATATGCACATATATACCTATGTAGTCCTATATAACCATTCACATATTCTCAGGTGTTTTAATAGGCAAGTTTTAAATATTTAGAAATAACTTAAAATGTGTTCAGTACTAGAAAATTGCAAATATGAAGCATACAAAACAATTGGACCAGAAATGACAAATGAGAGATGCACTATGTTCATGAAATTAACGACTCAATATTATGAAGATGCAAGTGTCACTATAACAAAAACTCTGAGATAAGGAATTCATTTGTTTTGAGCCAAAAAAATGACTGTGCCCTAGGATTGCAAACTCAGGTTAACAACGTGTGCTCCTGAAGGCCATGATTCCCAATGAACAAGAATTCTGGAAGGACACAGTTTCTATTATGAAGAGATTATACAAAACTTTCAATAAAAAAGGAGCCAACTACAAAATAAGGGATACATCTTCCACAAGGTTAAGGTTGTATTTCAACAAGGAATGGAAACAGATCACGTGACTCAAGTACTACATCATTCTCAGGTTTAAAATTAGACAGAATTCAAAGGCCTGTGAAAACCTTAATTTATACATTAAGATTTTTTTTACCCAATGGTTGCACAAACTATATTCTCCCATTCATGGAGATTAATAATATGTGACTATTAAAAAAGGGACCTAAAATAGCACTATATAATTTAGGCATCCTAATTTGTAATACTTCATCCCTCCAACTCAGGGATCATCATAAGGACTGAAGACAGTCTCTTGGGCCTTTGAATATGACTCACTGAAACATATTTGGTTCTCCTTCTGAAGCAGTTAGGGACTTAAAATCTTTTTTTGCTAAAAAAAAAAAAAAAAAAAACCAAAACAAAAAAAACCCAAAAAACAATGAATCCTCACTTGGACCGATAGAACATTTGTATCACAAATTTACATGAAAACTCAATGAAAACAGTATTTCTCAAACAATTTAAAAAACAAAACATTGCACATGTAGGACAGCAAAACAAGACAATGCCTAAAATTGAAAACAAATTACATCATTTAATTTTTTTTTTTTTGAGACAGGGTCTCATTATGCAGTTCAGGCTGGCCATGCATTCACTTTGTAGCCCAGGCTGATCTCAAATTTGCAATGATCCTCCAGCCTCAGCCTCCCCAGTGCTGGGATTACAGGAGTGAACCACCACACCCTGCTACATTTTTTAATCTTAATTGTCAATTTGAGTGAAGTAAGAGAATTGTGGAGGAGGGTCTGTATCATGGAGCACTCTGTCAATCAATGAATCAAGCCTTTGATGTTTACAGGTGAATAAGTTGTTAGGAAATGGAGGCCAATAGGAGTCAAGAAGTCCCTGGGGGAATCTTTCCACTACTTTCTGACTCTGCCTCCCACGCAGCTTTCCGGCCATGCCCCTCTGCAGTGATGCTTGTCCTTTACAGGAAGTTGAGCATGGACTGAAACAATATGTCTAGTAAACTTTTTCACTAAGTCGCTATACCAGGTGTTTTGACTGAGCAACAAAAAAGTAACAAAGACTCTGATATACCAAATACTGATACCAAAATAAAGGAACAATAACTTTCCTACCATATTGATAAAAATAGAATTATTACAAATACTCTGGAAATAGGTATGGCAGTTATTCACAAACAAAACACAATATTCCACAGTTCCAATTCTATGTTTTTTAAAGTCTATTCCCCAAAAAAAGCCTTCAAAAGGAGAATCTATCATGGTATTACCTTTCCAAAATATTAAAATGTGAAAAGCAGTATGATGCTCAAAAAGTGGGTTATTTATAACAAAATAATTTAAGAAAAAAACACTGATTTTACAAATTCGTGAAATACCAGAATATCAAAATTATAAATGATATTTTGGGATATGGTTTGAAGGTGCAAATGTTTTTAGGACAATGCATCACAGAAAAATCCATGATTTCTTGCATAATGAAATAGTGGAGAGCAGAGTACTGAGCTATTTTGAGTGCTACCCTGAGGTTTTATTTCACTAAGCCAAGCCATAGAAATACAATAAGATTATTGTTATTTTGCTTATTTTTTTCTGCTATCAACAAATACTGCATTTATTTCTAGGTCACTGACCCCTTTTACTGTACTTTCATTTTTATTTCCATAGAAGAAAAGATAGAAAACATTGACTTGCTTTTTTTATGTAAAGTGGTTTTTATGTGTATACTGCATATTCTACAGTGAAATTTGTAATCCTTTAAAAGTAGAAACTAATTATATATGCAAAAATAAGTAATTCAAATTTTTTATACCTAAAAATAAAACCTGTATTCCTACATTTTATATTCATAGAAATGCTTTGTTAGTAGAAAATATTTAATTATGAACAAAGTTCAAACTGGAAAATATATACTTTTGAGGAAGAAATAGATGTTGGGGGGAAGGTTATCCTTTCAATATGCTACTTTTACTTTGACAAGAACAGTATTATTATAGCAATTGTATTTAGAAAAAGTATATATTGTTTTTATACTTTTCTTTAAAAATATAGGATATGCATTTTTAAACAAACCAAATTATTTTATTTTAAATAAAGCATGGATATAAAGTGATGTAACCTAATATGAACATTTCATGTAAATATATGCAATATTTTGAATTCCTATGCATTATCAAGGCAATTTTCTAAGGAATTAATGCATATACAATCATCTACTTATCCAAACCTGTTAAACCAATATGTGCACATACTTCTATCTCAGAGTTTTAAATCAATCTCTCATATACATGTATATTGCTTCACTTAGCTATAAATATTTCATACTAGAGTGTGCTTTGCAATATTTTTTGATTTAATAATATGCTTTCCGATTGTTCCTTGGTCAATTCTTTTGATTTATCATCCAGTACATTCTAATTTTGGGTTTATTTTGTGTGAAAGTGACAAACTAAAATAAAAAAATGTATAAATAGGGATAATTAATTGTTGTGAGTAACAAAAGAAAGTAAATAAAACAAAAAGAACAAAGTTCTAATTCAAGTTGAAAAGAAGGTTTAAAGATATTGCGAAAATGTGGTTTTGTTTTCAATTGGAACTAGAGTTAGACATTTATGTCTAAGGGAGGTTTATAGAGACAGGTCTTGGAAATCAGTTATTATATAATCTAAAGTGTCAATATATATGGTAGAAAAACAGAGCAGATTCCTTGTAAGCATATTTTAAACTATGAAGTGAATCCATTAAGCATTATTGCACAGAAATTGAAAGTTATGAAACTCTTTAGAGTTTATTTATTTTATGACTAAAATACAGTGTGTTTTAGATAACTAAAAATACAGTGTATATTAATGTTTCTAAGTTAAATAAAAGATTATTCGTGGCAAATGTGTTTCATTCTTCATGTGACTTTTCCAAAGGATAATGTCATGGTTTATGTCAGTGGCCCCCAAGCCTCATGCTTTTGCATTATACATTTGTGATTGGTTCATTGTCTAACCCTTGGATTGGAGATGTGAGTGCCACACTGGCCTAGGGGTGGAGCCAGGATGTGATGTAATGGCAGGAAGAAGGTGTTTCTCTCTCTCTTGCCAGTTTCCGTCTTGCTGTGCAGCCACCGTTAACTGGGGCCCCATGCCACGCTGCCTTAGAGTCAACTGAGTATGGACTGAAACCTCCAAGAACTGTAAGAAATAAACATTTCCTTTCCCAACTTTGGGCATCAGGTATTTTGTCTCAGCAATGAGTAAAAAGTAACTAAGACAGATAATAAGGGCAGGATATTATAAATTGGGATGTCAGATGCTGAAATAAATTTCACCTATGCTCAAAGGAGCATAAACCACCAGATTGGCTCGTCATACAAAATCACATCCAGAAATAGTGTGCATATGAACTTACAGAGTAAATTTTGCAGATTAAACTTGGAGCCATCGTGCGGTAGAGATTTCCTCAGCATGTAGCTACATTTCTTCATGCAATAGTTATCCCTTCTGTGCCATTTATATAATACTATTTTTCTTATAGAATGTTAAGCATATGAAATAAAACAATCATAGTAAAACCTGGAAAAGAATCCCAAACATGGTAAGAATTCACTGTTTAACCATTGTTATTTTGTGATATTTTTATTAGACGTTTAAGAATAATAGAATTAGCCAGTGTTATAGCAGCAACAGTACTACCGGTAATTAGTATTTAATTATATCATCTATGTGAAAGTTGATCTTCTTTTTGACTTTTTTTTTTTTTTTTTGCACCAGCGATCAAACTCATGACCTCACACTTGCCAGGCAGGTGTTTGTACCACTGAACTAAATCCCTGGCCCCATCTGATTTTTTTTTGAATCGTCCATCTTAAATATTCTTATCTTTAAGCTAATAGAAATATCCAGGTGTTGTCTTGTTGAAACATTGCCAAGAAAATTTGAGGGATTATTTATTTCCTAACATTGATTTTACTGAATTTATTCTTTCTAAAACATGGAAGCACATAGTCATTTTTATTCCAGGTAAATATTTTACTGTTTATTTCTGACCTTTTAATTTTGAATCACTACTGATGTTATTTTCTAAGAAGGGAATATTTATTTTTAAATACAACAGAATTAAGTTAATTCATGTGAAAGAATTTATTATAGTTAGTAATAAAAGTTTGCATCATTTTAATTTATAGTAGCTTATTTGAAGTGAAATTGTAATGATTTATATTTGCACTTTAGCAATTTCTCTCTAAGGTTTGCATAGTTCTAAAAAGTAGAACACCACGAAGTAGGCAGCTTCAAAACTGGCTGCTGACAACCGCCTGACTCTTTGATGCTTCAGATGCTATGAATGAGCTGTAATTCATGCCTTATTTCCAATGAATTGAATACTATAAAAGTGATTGAAAATCACCTTCATGATTAAGTTATTTTGGCTTTTTTGTTTGTTTTTAAATTTTATTTTAAAGATAATAAAACCAAGCAAAATAAAACATAATACAGCCAATAAAAGCAATATAGTGTAAGTGACACAGAGCTTTAAAAAACAAGATCATAGGGTATCAACAATGATTACTATAATACCCTCCTGTTGTCTTCAGAATGGCTGCCCATATCTTCAGACATAGTAAAATCATACAAAACTAAACAAAATGAAACCAATAAAAACAAAACAATAAATGCAATACAGGGCTTCACAACAAGATAATTGTAAATCCAAAATGGTTACTATAATGCATCTTGTTATCCTTGAAATAGCTGCCCATGCCATCAGATATAACAAAATCAAACAAGACAAAACAGAATAAAACCCAACCAAATAAAGCAGTGAGCACAATACAGAATTTCAAAACAAGATAAAAGGGAATCAACAATAACTACCACCTTCAGACAGCGATCCTCCATATCTGCTACATTGCATATTGTTATCCTTTCAATAGATGATTAGATTACTGGCTTAAATCTGCAAAGTTGGTGAAATACCAAGCACTACAAGCATTAAGTTGTATTTACCTCGTTAGCTATTATCACAGCCTGTGTTTGTCCAGATCAGCTGGTCACTTATGGAGAGGGGTGGGGGCATCATTGGCTCTTCTTGTCTCCCTGTCCATGTGCTGGAAGGGACTGAGATCTGCCTTTCTCCCAATTAGTCCACACATGGTACCAATGTGGGAGGAGAAGAAGTCAACAAGTAGCTAAGACCTTCTGAGATTAAGATATTTTGAAAAGTGTGAATTTTATATTCTGTCTCTGTCTCGTCTCTCTCTCTCTCTCTCTCTCTCTCTCTCTCTCTCAATCTCTCTCTCCATACTATCCAAGACCCAAAGATTGATAGTGATCCCCTTCCACATTTTGAGCAGCACAATGAAGAGCTCTAGGGAGGAAGGAACTGATATTTTCAAACCAACATCCAGTGAAGATCTGATGTCTCCCAACAACCCAGTAAGCATGGACTGCAAACTTTCCTTTTACTTACACCTTCAAGGACTGCAGGTCCAGCTCGCAACTCCACAGAAGTCTTTTGAATGATATTTAGACCAGGAACCCAGCTAACCAACACTCAGTTTCTAAATCCTCATTCTTTCTTGCCAGTTGTTTTAACCTACTAAATATCTGAGTAATGTGTTACATAGCATTAGCACACTGCAAATTAGCTAACTATTTATTTTAATTTAGTGAATTATTCTGTGTTATTTTTCATGACTCAAAAGACAGGGGTTGAAGTTATTTTAGTTGCAAGCATATTCAGTTTTATAAAATTTTATTTTAAAGAGAATAAAACCAAACAAAATAAAACAGACAGCAATCAAAGCAAAATAATAAAAGTTACATTTAATTGCTTAGTATCATTTGAGTTGAATATTTGTTGATTATCAATTGGCTATGCACATATATTTTTCTAGACTATGTATTTTATTGCATTGACGTTCATTTCTAGCCAGGTGTGGTAGCACAAAACTGTAATCTCAGTACTCAGGAGGATTAGCAGGAGAATTACTGAGAGCTCAAGGCCAGCCAGGGCTACATAGTGAAGTCAAGACCAGGGTGAACTACATAGCAAGACCTTGTCTTTAAAAAAGAAAGCAAAAGAGAAAAAGAGAAAAGAAGTGCATTTCGTGCATTTCTATCTTTTATTACACAACAATGACAACCTTTCTTGAAAAAAGTAAAACTTACATTTTTAGTTCTAGTAAATTTTTGAACTCCTTGAGCTCTAATGGAAGTCAGGTTGTCAGTAAAGCGATATTTTGATATCCTTCCTTTCAATAGTTATGTGTCTGTTGGAAGAACTTCTTGCTTTTCCTAGGAACTTCTCTATGACACTAATTGGAATGAACATTTTGTATGTCTCCCATTCTTACAAGAACACACTCCACTTTTTCACTATGTAATTCATTAAAGGTTTTGTAGATGTACTTAATTAGCTTAAACATACAGTCTTTCATTCCTACTTTTCTAAATATTATCACAAAATAGGCATTGAAATTGTCAAAAGAGTTGTTTTTCTGAATGAGATATTTTCTCATGGTTTGTTTATATAGTGTATTATATTTTTTCTGAATTTAAGCATCTGTCTTTCATGGCAGAAAATACAATTGGTTCTATCTCTTACTTATGTATTATTTTATAGTTATTGCTGTGCCTATTTTATGAGGAATGTTTATTTATAGATGTCTGCTTTCTTAAGGCCTTTACCTTCTTTTTATTTCAAAGGCATTCTGCTTTTAAAATGATTTGTAAGGTATTTGTTCCTTATTAATTTCAGAGAAAAGTTTATGCGAAAGTTGGTGCACATTAAATTGATGTTTGGTTGAATTCACCATTGAAATTTTCTCATTCTGAATTATGTGATAGATATATATCTATATACCTATATATCTATATATGTTTATAAATGTAGTTAGCTATTTTATCAATGCATGTAGCTAAAAATTTAAATTTAAAAATCACAGAGGAATTTTTAAATATTTGTTTCATTTTGACTGACCTCTGTTATTTAAGATCTTCTTAAAAATTTTTAATTAGAACACCTTTACTGTATGTGTGATTGCATGACTGAATTCATGCAGGGAATTTGTTCATGTACATAAGACATTTTAATTCTTTTTATATCTCCTTTCTTTCCCTTTCCTTCCCCATTTTTCCATGTGAATGATAGATTTTATATTATGATGTTGCCTTACTATCCTTTCAAAATATATCAAATCGGTGTAGTAATGCTGACAATTTTAAAAACTGAAATAGATGTTTTGCAGCTTTTAATCTAATTATTATGGCTAGAATATAATAATTTCATGACATTTATGGGGAACTAACTTTTATGTTTTTAAATTGTACCTGTTTTCATTCATTGGTATTGTGTTGTTATTATCTCCAATATTTGTAGCTTTTGATGCTCTCTGAATTTATATTGCTACATTCATGAGGTGGAAATTTAGAAAAAAGTTCTTTCTTCCTTTTTCATATAAAATCTTAAAGGAAAAAAATTCACAGTAAGCACAGGATTATGGTTTCTCTACTGCCAGTATACTCATCATATTAATGAAGAAGAAAGGAATGAATCTGCTGACTTTTTCCTAATTTTGTTTTACCTTTTTCCCAAGCCCTCTTATTTGCCAGTAGTACATTATGCATTGCTATTTGTCTAGAAAATGATTTAAACTTATAAAATGTTCTTTTTTCTTGATTACAATCTACGTTCTGAAGTTTTCTTTTTCGGCTATCACCATAATGATCCATCATTACTTGTGCTATATTTAAAGATGTTTCAATTCTTGGTGACTTTTTAAAAATTTTATTTAAACAGAGTCTGGCTGAGTTGCCCATTCTGGACTTGAATCTGTGGTCTTCCCATCTCAGCCTCTTGAATAGTTCAGATGTACAGGCATGTACTACCAAACCCAGTGGTGGTGCACTTTTGAAAATTTTAGTCGATGTGATTGACTATATTTATCCTAGTTTATGTGTTTGGGTGAAATCTGATTTGATTACTTTCTAATTATTCTAATTTATATTTATCCTGTTTTCTACATTTGTCAGATTATTTCAACCTTTGTTATTATCCCCACTATTTCCTTATTATTTATATTATTACTGAAAGTTAATTATTCCCTTAGATTTTACAATATTCACATTAATTATTCATTGACTATCATTACATACTAGTTTGTTTAGCAGTATATTTTCATTAAGCTATTCAGTTCCTTGTGCTATTTTTATACATATTTTATACTAATATATGCTGAAAAGTTTTTCACATAATTCTCCTCTGTTGCTTAGATAGTTGATATAGTCCATATTAAATAAAAGTATTCTGATAATATATATTTTTATTGCATAAGGTAATTTTTGTTTATATTTCATGTTCCTTTAAAATATTTTGTATTATAGTATGTTTTCTCTTGCACATTCTTCTATTCAATACGTTTTTAAAATATATACATTTTCAGATTTCATTCATCTATTACATCTAATAGTGTAGCATAAACAAATAATTTTTAATCTTGGATATTAATTCTCAGTGATAGTACAAGATGATTTCTCATCACAGAATCTTCTAATTTGAAAATAAGAAAGTTTACCTATGTGTTAAATTAAACCTCTGTAACAGGAATAAGTGAGACAAGAATTAGGATTCTCTTAGCCAGTAAGGACAACAACCTCATGATGGAGTTGGGAAACTCAAAATGGAGTCTGCTGCCTCAGGATCCTTCAGGGATCTTACTAAACCTATTATGCGTGGCCTTCAGTTGTCAGGGATCTCCTCAGGGCATGATCAGGCAGACCACTGGCTGAAAGGCACATGGACCCTGCATGGGTACTAAGTGACTGCTGCATAGATTAGATAGTAAAATGTCTATAGTTCTCTATAAAGTAGAATTTATGAAGCTTACACAAGGGTTCAGACTCTCTTTTAATTCCCTTAAAAACTCCTAGACAGAAAGCCTTACTCCTGATCTCCACACAGCTGGTGGGAACTCTACTCCCTTTCCTTTATTTATATTTTATGAGTAAAATTGTTCACAACTTATCTCCTCCATCCGCAGTTTCATTCTTTGTCATGTGAAACATAATTTTGACATTCCCACATCACTGAGATATTATTTATTTATATATAGTTTTTTGTTTGAAACTATTTTTCAGTATTTAGTAAATGTTTTAAAATTTCTAAAGACATTAAAGCTACTTTGTTTAAATGATTTTTTCTTCTTTAAAATTTACAATAATTTATTTCTCATTAATGCAGACAATGAAAATATTTACTGTTTATTCTTTAAACTTAATGTATCATGTGAGTGATTTCTCTTACTTTGTTGGAAATTCACAGATAATGTGCTAATTTCCTTTTCTCTTAGATTACAAGGACTTCTTATTGTCAATTATGAGAGTCTTCATTGCTAACCTAAGCAGTTTTGTGTTTTCATATCAAATTTCAGAAATAATATGGCATGTAAAATTTAACTAGTAGTAATACGTAAGGCATTGCATAAAATTCTTGTGTAACAGAAAGTCCGGAATAAACATTTCTACAAAACGAATTTCATCTTATTCTACAGTTTCTTAACTTGGTTTATTTGCTAGTTTTCCACACCCATGACAAAACAAAATTTCCAAAAATCATCTAACTCACAGATTATGTGTGATATCTTTATTATCTGCTTTTCCATCATAGATTTTTTTCCAAAAGCATAAAATAAACTGAGTAACATTTGCCATAGGAAAATAGTTAATATTAGAGATTTTCTTCTTTTGACAATATTAAACATATTACAAATATCACAAAACATATCACTCACTAAAATACAGTAGAGCTATAGTCATGCATTATCTCTGGAACTACTACGATTAAGATTTTAAGCCTGTGGATAAAGCAGCTTAATTTAGTAATTATTGCATTAGTATTGAATTATTCCTCTGATAAACATAAGGAAATTATGAATACCACAAAACACAGTTTTTAAAATACAAATCTAAATTTCTGGTATTTTTATCTGCAACTTTATATATGTTTTGCAACTTATTGTCTTACATTTTTATGCTAATGTAATGCCTTGATTACTGCCTTGTTTTATCAAAAATTACATCTTACATTGTTTTTAGTGTTTACATTCACATTTTTATATGAATATATAAAACCTACATTGCCACAAAACTTCTAGTATCCACATGCTCTCTATGCTGTATTTATAAACAAACTAGTATTTTATTTATTTATTTTTATTTTCTTCATTCTCTGGTCCTCATGTCCTATTTAATCTTTCTCTTACTATTGACAAACTGTAAATACTATTATCCATGTTTCTTTATAGAAAAAGAAACAATTTCTTTTTTGCCTTACATCCAAACTCATCTTTTTTTGTGTTGATTAACAGATACAAAATTTATTTTTTTCGGGTTTTGTTTGAGATATGTAAGGATTAGTCAAAATCTAACTTTTTGTATGATGCTAATTACATTTGATTCTGCTATGACTATACGACTGACTAATTTTTAAATCACAGTTGGTCCCTCAGCACTTCAAATTGCAGTAATAGCTTTATAACATTTTTTGTTGCTGGGGATATAGCTCAGTGGTACAGCACCTGCCTGGCAAGCATGAGATCGTGAATTCAATTCCCAGTACCAAAAAAAAGAAAGAAAAAAATGTTTGTTACACTAGAATTATTGGTTTTAAATTATCATTATTAATTGTATCTTGTTAAAAACACTTAGGATATGTCACTGTTGATCATCTGCATGACTGGGTTAGGAAAAGCCTAACAGACAAGTGAAGGGCCTTTCTAGGTGTGGATGTCAGGGAATTTTCACAGATGATTGACATGTGGGCCAGTAATCTGAAGCAAGAGACCCATTTTGTAGTATTGCCCCACACTGATATAGAAAAAAACTGAAGGAGGAAGTCGTCCTACTTTGAAAAACTCTCTTCTTCAGCAGCAGTGCTTTTGCTGTCTTTGCTGTGAACATCAAACTCTTGTTTCTTCAGCCTTAAATACAGATCCTCAAGAGTGATCCTCCAGGGCCCTTCTAGATCTTCAATCTCAGACTGGCACTGAATTCTAAATCTCCCTAATTCTAATTTGCAGTGTTACAGACTGAGCAGCTGCTGGACTCCCTGACTTGCCACAATCAAAGCTTTGTCTGTCTCTAATCTGGTAGGTCAATAAAATCAACTCACTTGCATTAATTTATTACTTGGTGATAAATTGATGCATTCATACAATGCGTAATTATGCAACAGGGCAATTCGAATGTCTGTGTTCTTTGGAGCTGTTCGCTATTTCTTATAGCCTGGGATGACAATAAACAAAGTTACTGAAAAATTTGGGGCTCTTAAAATCAAAAAGCTGGGTATCACTAACTTAATGAATTTAAAGCATTATGGAAAAGATTGAACATAGTACATATCAGGATAGTTTTAATTTTAAAAACATTATGATGATTTGTAACAAAAACACTTCTTTCAGACACATATGTCTTATAGGGTAATAAATGTAGATAATTTTCTACAGTGGAAAAATTATAATTACTGTAAATATGTGTGTAATATATTTTAGGAATGAAAGGAAAATTGGCACAAAGTATTTAATCAGCCTTTATAGATTTTGTAAAAACAAATTTTAACTGACCTACATTTAATTATGCCACTATAATATGTGGTACAATGTTGTATTTCATTCAATACATGCGTATACAGTGTACTGATCAAATCAGGATAATTAGCTTTTGTGACTTCTTGCCTTGATGCTTGGAAATGGAAACTTTGATATGATCTCTTCTAGGCATTCATTAAATATATTTGGGTTATTGTGAAATATAATCACTCCATTGTTCTATGAAAACTGGATCTTCATACTCTGTCTGGCAGTATTTGTTTACCTGTAATCTAAACTCTTCCTATCTGTAGCCTTCTCAGTCACTACCGATCACTAACCTATGCTCAGATATATTGATTTTCTTCCTGTATATGAGTGGGGACATGTGGCATTGTTTTTCTGTGTCTGGTTTATTTCACTTAAGATAATATAGTTCAATTTATTTTGTGGTGCATGGTTAACTTTTTCAAGGAATATATAGCTCCCTTTCTACTTTCATTTCTATATCCATTCATGATACCTCGTTTGAATTTATTTTTACGTATTGTGAGTACTGGTGAATCAATCAGTAATGAGGTATACCTTTTAATGTGTGGGTTTCATTTTTGTTAACATTTCTCACTGGAATTGAGACAGCTGATCCATGTGGCAATTTTACATAGAAGTGTTGGTAATGAGTGGCAAAAAGCAGGAGACCCCTGCAGTACTCAGTATGTCATGTGGCAACATGGAACACAATTTAAGAAAGACTACAATCACCTTGCTGCGTGCGTGCGGTAATGCGTGTGGAATCCCAACACTCAGAAGACACAAACTGAGTTGTGAGACCAACCTGAGCTACATAATGAGTTTAAATGTTCAAGGCCAGTGTGGTCTACATAAGGGACTGGCTCAAAACAAAATACATTTTATTTAATAAAAAATAAATTGAGAGGAAGAATGATTTGATATACATAAGACTTCTTTTATATGTTTGTCTAATTATTTATTTATATTTGTTTGATACTAAGGTTGAATATAAGATCTTTCAACTGAGGTCTATAACTAGCCAGTTTTTTTAAAAACATTGTTCTGGGTTTTTGTTGTTGTTGTTGTTGTTGTTTGCTTGTTTGTTTTTGAGGGTTTTTTTGTACAGGAAATGGAGCCATGACCTCACCTCTGCCAGGCAGGTGCTGTGCCACTGATTATACTCTTAGCTAAAAAATAACTTTTAAATTGAGATAAGTTCTTGCTAAGTTGCCAAATTACCCAGACTGGATTTGAATTTGTAACCCTTCTGCGTCAGATTTCCACAGAACTAGGGCTTTAGGCATGTGCCACTATGTCAATCTATAAAAAAATAAAATGATTATAAATGTAAACACAGTGCCTATGTGGCATAATACTGAAGTTAAACTGAAAGTTTATTTGGTCTTCATCTGTTTGATGATAAAATTTGCTCAAAACTTTTAATACTAATAATATTTTCTTATTTCACATAAGATTAAAGGCATATTAAAGTTGCCTGAAAATGCTTTAAAGGTTCTCAAATTTACTTTCATTTAAAAATTAATATTTAACTTTTTGGGGCAGCCCTCTAAATCTTACAGTGACACAATAGACTTAGAATGTAATAATGACATGCAATTCCTTGTGAAGCTTTAAAACTACAGCGTGATTAGCAGTGAATTGAATTACATTATAAATGTATGGAAAGCATTAATGCTGAATTGAAATTACAAACATTGATTCAATGAATACTGCAATCATTATTAAATCATATTACAGTATTTCATATATACATTTCTAGTTTTACTTGACTGAATTCTTTGTCCTTTTTTTATTGGTATAGTTATTTTGAATTAGATGTATCTATGTATCAAACCTAAATGCTTTCTTAAACCTACATGTATTGTGTCCTAATTTGAAAGACTAGTAGATATTAGACCTTTCAAATAGAGGGCAGAAAACTTCAAGAGAATACTTTGATTTGTATAATTTCTTTTATGTGGTTCCTACTATATCACCAGAAAATTCTATTTCCTAAAGTGAAACATGGACCCAATAGGTAGCGCTTTTTGACTGGATTTCTATCAGCAATACTTCTCTATATGGTTCAAAATGGTTAGATTTTACAGAGGGTTTATTGTCTCCTACTTCCAACAAGGATGATTACATGTAGAGTTATTCTTGCTTCTATTTAAAGAAAATTATACTTCAATATATAAAAATTTAAAAAGCTTTAAGCTCTAGAGAGAAAGCAGTCTATCCTCCAATATATAAAATTAGAGAATAAATAACTTCATCATTCATGAAACACTCTTTCAATATTAACACCCTACCTTTAATTGGTTCCTCTGGACATCCAATGAACTCAACAGATTCAGTTTTACTGAGCACACAACTGTGAATATACACAAAAGTTCCAAAGACTATAACTGTTAAAAGTGCAGACAGAAAATTATGGTCATTAAATTTCATGCAATTTCAGACACTTTTGAAAGTATTTTGACATTCTGTAAATATAGTAAGGAACCACTGACATAAAAATTGAATATAAAGCTAACCTGTGTTATTATTGCATTTTTTAAAAGAAAATATTCATCTTTGACAGGAATTAGTTCCAAAGGAAACTTGCTGATATGATTTTGGAGACTTATAAATGTGCCATAGCATTTATTTGGAATTTTTAGAGTAATATTCTAGTGAACGATTTTTTTTTTTTAAACACTAAAAAAATCTACTTCCTTTTAACATTCAGGAGTGGAGGAAGTGAAAGTAGGGAATGGAACAGAATGACCCTTCCTTCCCTGCAGCCAGTGGTTTGAGAGAAAAACAGATGCATGCGGGATTCAAGCGGCTTAAGGTGAATAAGGAACAAAAATGGGAGGTCGGCTCTCCACCCACTGGAGAGATTGAACCAACCTAGCAACCCTGGGTGACGTCACTGGCAGCAGTGACAGCAAGCACCCTTCCTGACCCTCTTCCCTGCGACAAGCAGCATGAGTGAGGAGAGATACAAGTAGTGGAGCCTGTGCAAGGACAGTGGGGAGCCACAGGGCTGGGGGCAGTCACGGGCTGTCTCAATCTGAGGGCACCGCAGTGACTGAGTGGCACAGAGATATTCCGGGTAAGGAGACCTGGGCAGGCCACCAAGGCACATACAGAAGTCTGCTGGCTGAGACGGGGGCTGCGCCCCCACATTTGGAGGCTAAGATCAGCCACCTTTTCTTCTCACTTGGACAGTACTACAGAACTATGAACACTACAAGGATATTATTATTACCATTATTATTGGTTGTTTAGGATTTTGTTTCTAATATATTTTGTTCAGTTCTTCTTTCTCTCTTTCCTGAGCTATCTTTCTGGAAATTTGATATTTGAATGTGAGTGAACATTCTGGTTCACTTTGACATAGTTTGCTTTTCCCATTATTCTTTCTATTCTGTCTTTTGCTTCAGTTTCCCAAAGCTTGGGTGACCATACTTGGTCTCCCAACATTGTTCTACTGTATTTACCATCATTTGTCTCTCTTTTTTGTTCCCTGTCCCTCTCAAATCCCTACACACACACACACACACTCATAGGGGAAAATCACCCTACTAAAAGGAAATTCATGGCATACAACTTCTTGTTTTGTGTCATATTTTATTGTATAACTGTAGAACTTGCTTTTTTGAGTAAAGGTACCAAATTAATAGCTACCACAGTTTACTAGCTTGTAGGCTATTCTTGATGCTACTGTTAATACCAATTGTGCTGCTTTAGCCAGGATTCCATACCTGTTGTAGTCAGTTGTTCTCCCTCAAATACAACACTGTGAATCAGGCCATATTTATCACCACTTTCTAGTAATAATTGATGGGGTGCTGAGCCAAACACATAGCAAATTTTTATTCTCAATAAATTGGGAAGGTAGGATCTTGGGAATGACACAAAAACCTAAGAAGCCCTTACACCTAGAAGATACATTTGACAAATAAATATTTCCTAGGGAAGTCTCACTACTAAGATAAAGCTATCTATCATAAGAAGTTTCTAAACATCAACATGGCAAATAAAATAAAAATTGCAAAATGACAAGATGCTGAAGTAAAATGCCACCTCCTGGGCTTCATTCCACCTAGGACAACTCCAGGAGAAAATCAGAATCTACCTACCTGAATTTTCTGAAATGATAGCAGCAGAAGTTTTTAAAAAAATGAATGAGGTCATAGAGAAAAACAAATTAGAAATAATCTCTCAGGTTTAAAAAAAAGACATGATAATCAAAATGAAGGACTTCCTCAATGAATCTAGAATAGACACAAATTTTAAAAATAGAGAAGTTTAATAAAATAACAACACAAATGCCCATCAATCAAGGAATGGATACAAATATTATGGATTTTTTATATAATGTAATACTACTCAGCAATAGAGGAGGATCATTGAGACATTTATAGGTAAATGGATGCACTTTACAACCATAATCTTAAGCAAAATAAATCAAACACACATATGTAAACATTCCATTATCTCCCTGATGTGAGAAACTGAAAGAGTAAATAAGGGCCAAAATGCATGTTAGATATTGTGAAATAGGAAAAAGCTGCTCAAAAAGCAAGAGAAAGTAGGGCAGGGGAAGGGGGAAAAAAGTAAGGGAAAAGAAAAAGTTTTTCAAGGAAAAATGAAATGGAAATGGAGCTTTGTAAATAAGGAGGGGAAGAAAGTTGAAAGGAGGAGAAGGAACTGGGAGAAAAAGTGGAATCACAATATATCATACATGGTGCGAACTCCCTATGCTGAACAGCATCATTTTGTATAATGAAATTTACCCATAAACAATATTAAAATATAAAATAAAGCTATGAAATAATAAATTAAGATGTAATAATACATATGTTACTAAAAGGAAAGAAAGTGTTTCTAATGTAGAGATATTGGTGTCTAAATGCGAAATTAGAAAAGAGAGAACAGAAATAGCACATACAGACCTACTGGCCATTATTAAATGATTAAATACAAGAATATTTAAATGGATGATAGTTGTCTTTTTTAAAAAAGGAGACTATCATGAACATTACACTTGTCAAAAGTTAACTCAAATGGCTGATAATCTTAAATTCAAAACATAAAATTATAAAATTAGTTGTGTAAACATAAGTGGATATATGTATGACCTTAAATTTGGTAATAAGTTTTTAATTAAATCTCCAATAGCATGAAAACTTGGATGCTTAACATTAATAAAATTTATAATCTACTATGCAAAAAACTAAAAACTACAGAGTGAAAAAATTCAACCAGAGACTGAACTTAAATATTTGAAAATTCATATCTGAAAAATATGTAAATATATTTTAAATTCAATAGGAAGACAAATTTCAAAATATGAGCAATAATTCTGAGCTGATGCATCATCAAACACTGAAGAAAGTACATTTTAAAGAAATATATTAAATGATGCTTAACATTATTTGTTATTAAAATGCATATAAAAACTGCATAAATATCACTACTTTTTTGTTTGATATCTAAAAAGGCAAATGCTGCCAATCCAGATTCTGATGTGACCTAGCAATAAGAAGAAGCAAATGCAAAATGTACTGTCACATTGAAATATTGGCAGTTTCCAAAAACATAAATACTTAGTATACAAATAGACAATGCACATTTTTATATTTACCAAACTAGATTCAATACTTGTATTCATATAGAAACCCACACAGAGATATACAGAAGCCTACTCAGTATTATCAAAAACCCAAAGCAATCGAGATATCAGTTAGTATCTGAATATACAAACCATGTATGATACATTTGCATTATAGCTGGTCGTTTCATGATGAAAACAGATAGACTGTTATTCCATGGTACAGTACGGTTGGAACTTAAAGTATATAGCTAACCAGAAAAAAAAAGGTTAAAAAACCTGTACATATATGGCTTTGATTGTATTAATTTCTGGAAAAGAAAGTATTATTAAGTAAATAAAAAGATTGTGGATCGCTTAGAGTCAGAGGAAAGTATGTAAACAGTAAAAGCATAGGGAAGTTTTCTAGAGCAGAAAGATGCTAAGTGTGACATTGTAATGAATTCGAAACCACAAGAATATGTCTAAACCTATGGAACTTTTATAATTAACTTAATTAGTGCAATTTTTAAAATATATATAAAGGCTGAGAATTCCAAGAATGTAACCACATAAATTAAATGCATTAGAAATTAATGATAAAAACTCACCAAAGTGATGAGACAATAAGCAGATTTTTAAAAATTTGGAAATTATTGAGTCTGCAAGACTATGGGCAAGTCTTATGAACTGAGTAGTGCATTGGCTAACTCTTATTAAACCACAACACATACATATTTTAATTAAAATATCAAGTAAATTGATAGATTGAGAGGCTCCTTGATGCTTTAAGGAGGGCTGTGGAAAGTGAGTGGAAGAGGCTGAAATCACTGGTGCATTATTGGGTTAAAGTTGGACATGCAAGTATAACCCTATGATTACATGGAAATAACTGAAATTTGTACTAAAGTAATAAAAAGAATCAAGTAATTGAAGAGATAAACCTTAAAATAAAAGACAAACAGACAGACTTATCCCCCCAAAAAAAGAGAGAAATGAGTCTCAGAAATGCAGTTAAAAGGCTTGGGATTTAGCTCAGTTTGCATAAGCACCTGCCTGGCAAGCACAAGGTCATGAGTTCATTCCCTGGTACCCCGCAAAAGTTGCAGTTAAAATTATAAAAGGCAAAATCATAACAGACAATTCAAAATTCAATGGATAATAGCTGCTACAAAAATTGTATTCCAGCTGTACATGGTGGTAAACATCTGTAATCCCGGCACTTAGGAGGCTGAGACAGAAGGATTGTTATAAATTCAAGGACAGCCTGTACTACATATAGAGATCAAGGCTACACTGAACTATACAGTGACACCCATCTCAAAAAAAAATGTATTCCAACAAATTGGAAAATATTAAAATGGAAAGATTAGCAGTCTCATAAAATTATCTCATAAAAAGGTAACTCAGGGAGACACAAAACTACTGAACATCCCCAAATAAGCAGTGAAATTGAGAGAGTACTAAAGAATCTACCATACAAACCATCAAACAAACAAACAAACAAACAAGCCTGATGAATTTTCTGCTGAATTCTACAAAATTTTAAGAATGTCATATCACCAGTGATGGCCATACTCTTCCATGAAATTGGAAGTGGTGCAGTATTTCCAAATGCATTTCTGGAAGTCAGCATTAGTCTGATCTCCAAACAAGACAAAGATCCAACTGAAAATAAATTAAAAAAAACTATAGGCCAATCACTTTACTCAACATAGATCCAAAAGCCCTCAACAAGACATTAACAAATCAAAAAGATAATCATGAGCAAATAGGTTTCCTGCCAGAGTTTGAAGGATAGTTCAAGGCACACAATTAAATAGCTGTAATAACCCATATAAACAGAAGCAAGCACAAAACTCACATGATTATGTCAGTAAATACAGAATTCATTATCATGGATAGCTTTTATTTGACAATTAAGATAATATAACTTATGCTTTTAAATTAAATGTTCCTCTAATTTCTGTGTGAAAAATATTCAAGCAGGGGAAGATGTTTCAATGGCTCCTGGAGAAACTAGATTTTTATGTACTCAGGATTGAACCAGTCCATTTGCATTAAACTACACTCTGATCCTTTTTAATTTTATTTTTAATTTTGAGTCAAGGCTCCTCTAAGTCACCAATTAGTCAAGGCTAATTCCAACTTATAATGCTCCTACCTCAGCCTCTCAGAGTACTGGAATTACAAGGATGTGCCATGATGCCCAATTTTGAGTGGTTTTTAACAGCAGCTTTTCAAGGATAAGCATTAAAGGAGCCAAAATGTAGCTTGGTAAAGAAAAAGTAAAATGCATGCCAGTTTTTTTCCACTGTGGTTTAACAAATGAGGAAAATACTGCTTGATTTTAAAATGAAGAATTCTCCATATGCGTCTCCTAAAATGTTGTCTTACCTACATGGAAGATAGGTAAGATATTTACGAGTCACAGCTAGTAGTAAGCAAGACATGAAAACAGGCTAATGTGTTAGTGTGATATCAAGAAGGAGGGTATTCAATGACCAGGTAATTTATTTGAATGATAAAAAGGAAAGATTGATTTAATTTGACCTGGTAAACTAAACAATTGGCATAAGGGAGAAAATATAAACATTCAGTACAGACAGCTGCTTGTGTAACTACTCATGGGAAAAGTCTGAGAGAAATGGAAAAAACTTGTGGGAATAGCATGCATACTTTTAGGATGTTTAGATGGAGACATAAACTGTTGATGAAGATGGTCTGTGAGAATCAACTAGTGGGAAGGAGTCATGCCATATATTAAGAGTTTGGATTTAAATACTAGTGGAGATGCTTAATTTACAAAAATGAAAAAAGAAGCAGAGTACTTTTGCTGAGTAAAAGTTATGAGTAGACTCAGTTGTAAAGAAAAATAGAAGTACTTTTCTCTCAAAGGAAAATTCTGCTGCTCAAATAAATGGCCATATTCTGATTGTTTCTGGGTGAAAATAGCCCTTGATACCTGGCTTCTGTTTCCAGGTGTTTTTTTCTCAATGCCAATTGCCCTTCACTTTCCAATTTTCTCTGTCAAATTAACATAGGTAAGCTGTTATAATGATTGTTTTGTTTTTCAAGCGTTGTTAATTCAAACACTGCTTTTGTTGTTCTTTTTTTTTTGTTTTTTGAAGAACATGAGGGATTTTAGGAAACAAAAATTAAACACTTGTAAGAAAAGTTTATTGTTCATACTATGGTTGAAGTTGATGAAAATCAAAAGGGAAGACAGCAGCTGTGATAGAAGGTAGAAACTGTTTTATCATTTAAAAAAGCAATCTCTATTTGAGCTATGTACTTCGTGAATTGCATTTGCTATAGAAATATTACAGAAAAATGCTAAAGTCTGTGCTTTTAAACTTCACTCTGTTTTTTTCATAATGTCATAGCAACTCCTATTTTTCTGGGAGCTCTCAGGTGGAGGGCATGCACCTGGACAAATTATATTCCTGTGGTGAAGGGATGACTGATTTTCCCTAAGACTTTCTGTGTGAGGATGTATTCTTCTCCACTGCCGCTATAGGAGGGGAGAATAAGACTTCTTGATTTATCCATTTGCATTCTAGTCATTGAAATAATAATAACTATATGGTATCTAGACTAGAAAGTGTACTTTAAAGGAAGGCCATCCTCTCAAATCATAATAGTTTCCACTATAAAAACTAAAGACACTCTTCCTCTCCTCACTGTTTCAGAAAACTGTTATTAGTTGAGTCAAAACTTTAAATGGCTTTTGTTGTAAAATGAAAAATTGGTACATATTTTCAATGAGAGGGATGGTCTGAGAATGGCTTATTGTGACAATGCAATCACTTTCAGGTATTAAATTTCAGGATGAAAACCATAAATCATTCACCTTGCCAGAGTGAAGTTTGACTTATTTCTGTGGTCAACATGGCTTATGGACACCAAGGACAAATAAGTCAAAATAACTTCATAAAAAAAAAGAAAAAGAAAAACCTTAAGTAATAACTAGATATGTATTACTTCATGCAAAGACAAAAGTATTAAATCTTATTTACTTTATTCATTAATGATCTAATGGTAAAAATAATTTTGTTACTTAATAAGTATTATCTCAATGTGTAGTATATATTTTTATATAATGAAATTAACATTAGAAACATACACCAAGATTTCAATTGGCTATTAAAGTCTATATTTAGTTTTATCATTAAAAGCATTTTAAGAGAAGCTGCAATTGATAGCTAGAACATCCCTAATCTCATGTTGATGATATATTTTTTTCATGTTTTGCTTGCAAGGGGTAGTTTAACTTACAGACTTTATTGAAGCAATTATATCAAAAGCTACATAGATTAAGAGTTGAATTTAATTATATTTTCTCTATGTATTCCTGAAAGTTTTTGAGATTTCACTGTGCATATGAGCCACACTAAATCTATCAAAAAGCAACTTCTGATGCAGAGTGCATGGGAGGAACATTTTCTTTTGAAATTTCATTGTGGTAACTGCTGCCTATCTGCTGGTCCCAATTTAAGTAGCAAGTAAGTGTCTGGGATAAGAGAGGAACGGGAATGTAGGGAGACAGTGGGGCAGTAAAAAGCATCAAGATGGCATAGGTGTATGAATCAATACAATGGATAAATTTACTATGTATTGCAAATATAAGCTAATATTTTTAAAAATATATATGCTTTTTGATACTAATAGCAAAAAAACATATTCTGTGCTATCAGTAGAAAACTTCAACATGATTTTTCCTACATGAAAGATGAAAGATATTATTAAAATTTCTAGCTCTTTCTTTGCACTCTTCATCTTCATTTTAGTTTTTCCAGATTAGAAAGCTATACAGGAAAAAGATCATCTACAAAATTATAAGCTTTCTTTCTGTCATTTTGGTCTTCTTTCTTCCCTTTTTTCTTTGCTTTCTTCTCTACAATGATCAGGTAATGCATAGTTAGCATTACTTGTTTAAAAAAAAAAGGAAAAATTACAAAAATTAATAGTGATGATAGGAGTTGTACAAAACACATATAGTCTGTCTATACTTTCACTTGTATATTTACTCATTTTTGGATTTCGGATTTTTTCCTTTTTTTTTTCTGGTACCTGGGATGGAACTCACGACCTTGTGCTTTCCAGGCAGGTGCTTAAGCCACTGAGCTAAATCCCTAGCCTTTATTCATTTTTGGAAAATACTGCACTACAAACATCAGCTGTCATTCAAAACTGCCTTACAGCCAGGAGTGGTGGCCCATGCCTTTAATCCCAACATTTGGCAAGGTGAGTGTTGTGGTTTATTTAAATGTCCCCAGAAAGCCTCATTCAATCATGGAGGTGACTGAATCTAGCATTTGTGATTTGTTCACTGTCTAGTGCTCAGATTGGTGGTGTGAGTGTTTCACCTGCCCAGGGATGGATCCAGTGTAATGGCAGGCAGAAGGTAGGTCTTTTACTTTTGCTTTCATTTTTGCTGTTTGTAGCTCCCCTGAATGGCTGCCCTGCCCTGCCCACCATGTCACACTGCCTGGGAGCCAACTGAGTATGGACTGAAACTTGCAAGAACTGTAAGAAACAAACCTTTCCTTCTCTAATGTTGGGTGTCAGATATTTTGTCTCAACATTGAGTAAAAATAACTAAGACAATGAGACAAGAGAATCGCTGCAAGTTTGAGGCCAGCCCAGGCTACAAAGTGAGTTCAAGGTCACTTAGAACTACATAGTGAGATCTCTTAAAATCATAAACAAAGGCCAGGGATTTAGCTCAGCAGCACAAGCACCTACCTGGCAAGCAGTGGTCATGAGGTGAATCAAAGTACCAAAAATAAAAATAAAAAATAACCACCACAACAAAAAGCAATAATAAAACTTGCTTTCAACCACCTAATGTTACCTAAAAAATTCATTCAAAACTTACCCAGAGGATACATTATTTGGTGACTGCCAGTAGACAATTCAGAACACTAATTTTTCATTTTTATGTAGTTTCTCTATTCTGGATAATAAAAAAAATTCTTATACTTTAAATATGAATAAATATTTAAAATATGCAATTGTTACATATACTATAGAATATATTTGATGCAATTCTCCCTTTTTTCTGAATTAAAGTTTCTTAGTACCAGGGGTCCTACAGATCTCACTGCAATGAAATATCAGAGCAGCAACCACAAATCAACAACAGCAACTGTGAGATGTCAGTAGAGGTGTTGGAATCCCATTTCACAGATTTAAAGTTGGTGTCATTCAAAATTGGATTAAATCAGATTGTCCTAGTCAGTTTTAACTTTTGAATAGCAATGGTAAAGATAAAAGTATCACATGGTTCCACTTATATTTGAATGCCTAGTTTGGTTGTTTTCTTGCTTTGATTATTTTTGCTTTTCAAAATCTTCAAATATTCTCTTTAATCTTAATTATATTTATAAAAACATACTTGGGAGAATGTCAAAGTATGAAGTGAGTGCAGTACACAGTTATAATAAAAAGATATAGTTATTAAAAATAAGCATAGCTAAATTTAATGTAATTCACCATGTATCAACAACAAATCAGTAACATATCTCTAAATTAATTCTCACAGTCAATTTATGTTTGCCTGAGTTTGACTTAACATTCTATTTGTATACATCATTCACAAAACTGAAAACTGAAATGTCTGTGATAGTCTTATAATTTTGTAATCTTTTGTTTCTCATTAAATACATGATCCAATAAAAATATACACACACACAATTTAGGAAGTGAAAATAGTATAATGTTTTTTCAACAGATTGTGTTACCATGGAAAGGGAGACCCGAGAGGCTGCCATATATTGCAGAAACCCATTACACTGTTGGCCTGTGGAGAAGAAATTGAAAATGCATGTGCAGCAAAGTCACTGACCAAGGTTATACAAGCAGCAGTTCACCACACTAATAAGTGTCTGGAAGCTAATAGCTACTATTCTGAGCATCTCTTGTAACTGTAGAGGCCAAAGATAATGTATGTTAATCTCATGAAGTCTCAATAAATTTAACATTAAGATAGTGTACAAGATTTTCTTTTCCTGAAGTATGTGTAAAATTTTTGGCAGACTATATGTTTGCTGAAGAGCATACTATTTTCAAATCCCGATAAATTATGGCATGGATAAACTAAGCCAGTTAACATATGCATTATCCCACATACATATTTTACTGTAGTAAAGACATGAAAATCAATTTCCTGAAGCAACTTTCTTATATATAATTTTTTAAATCACGGGTTATCCAAATAAATTAGTTCAAACTCTGATTAGCTGGAAGTAACGCGATTCAGTGGTAGTTTACTTCCTGTGGTGAGAATAGGGAATACAGGTATGGCACACATGGCACTGCCTTTCATCACCTTGTCATGCTTTCTCTGTGGTACAATCATCAGTGGTTCTCAAATATGGAAAATCTTGTCACAAGATTCTTCATAATCAAACTGATGAATTTTCTGAATTATGATTAAATGAATTTTTAAAACAAGAAAAAGAGAGGTCAGATTTTTTCATGACAATGTCGTAACAGCAAAATAAATGTAAAAAATCATACATCACTGATACTATTATATTTAATGAAAATAACACACACTATTTAATTCTGAGCAAATCTCTTAGTAAATTTAAGCTGATACTTTTTTTTTCTCATATCACTTTATGTCTAAGATCTTTAAATTTATGTCTAAGAATTGTCCCCTGGTCTTCAATGTTAACAAGGTGGTTTATTTCCAAGTATAATTATTGGACAAAATGTATTATAAAAGTTTAACATTTTTATAATATCATATATAATATATTATATTACATATAATATAACATATTATAATAACATGTTTATAATATCCAAGTTACATTATTTTGTGTTATCTTAGTTAACAGTTAACTTTACAAATCATTAGCCTAAAGCTGTTTGACAAAAATCAGTATATTTTCTTTAGCAAGTACAATTTTTTTCACTAATAAATTACAAGTATTTATATGCATTTGTGTAGTCAGTGAGTGGATGAACAAATACCTATCATTAAATCGAGGCCATTAGTGTATTTTGTTTGGTAATCTCCTTTTAATTTTAGGTCAATATGTATTATAATCAACTATAATTCACATTTATCTAACTTTCATTGTATTAATTTATTTTAGAATGTTATAGAAAATGTTTCAGTTTTTGTAGTTTTAGATGTAAATGTTCATTTTTAAGTTAAAGATGAAAGAATCCTAAATGAATGCATGTAATATCATAGCCCAAATGAATAAAGTATATCATTTTATATGAAAATGTTAAATATTGCCAACCATTTCATTTTATTCATTTACCAATTCAAATTAACCCCTGAGTACATTTCATGAGAACACTTTATAGAAATAATAATGCATAAATTTTTTTTAAAAAGAAATGTTTTGTTTTGTTTTTTTGGTACCAGGTATCAAATTCACGACATCGTGCTTGCCAGGCATGTGCTTATGCTGCTGAACTAAAGCCTGGCAAAAATTTTTATAAATTTCTTGGAGAATCTTACTTCTGAGGTACCTCAGGAATTAGCTTTTACTTATAAGAAAACGGGAACTTTGCAAGGAGTAGTTTAGAAACTGAGATTGAATTTAACCATACCATACTACATTTAATTTATATCACAAATGAAATTTGAAATCAACCAAAAGTGTAGTGGAGCCTTTAATGAATTATTAATTGTTTCACAAAAGGCTAGGTCCTTTACAAACTACGTAATAATTCACTTATTTTATTTAAAGGCAAAATATTTATCAGCCATATCTGTAACAGACAATTTATCTTCCCTTCACTAATGTCCTGACTTTTTGGTATTTCCAGAATTTATTTCTGTACCTTATTTATGCTTGGAATTAATATATTACATTTAGCAGCTGGTTGCTCTGACATGAGAGGTGCTATGTTATTCATATTTACAGAAAACAAAACAAAACATTCAGGACACTTTCCACAGATAACTTCTGGAAATGGAATAATTTTAAACAATCCCATTGTGACCCTTTAAATCTCGACTGAGCACTCTGCAAGATGGTAATCAAATTGCACAAGAAGAGAAATACAACCAACAGCAAATGGATGTTCAGATTCATAAACTCACATGTTTAATGTGGGTTTGAGGCTAGCACTGATTTGCATTTACAGATTTATAGAAAAATATTAAATATGTAGAAAAAATAAACTCAGGAAAACCTAAAATTTTACTGTCAATTTAATTTTCCAAATTGGGCAATTTTCTAATTACTTGATTATTTACAAGTCATTTTAATTAATTTTTTGAGCTTTTTATTTTTTGGTGCTGAGACCAAACCCAGGGTTTTCAGCTTGCTAGACAAGCTTTCTACCATTGAGCTAAATCCCCAGCCCCTTAAAAGTCATATTTTAATTTATACATTTTACAGCAGCTTGCTACAAAATGAGGGAAATTTTCTTACACTGTACAGACCACATAATTAATTGTGGACTTTCAACTTGTTTAAGTGCTGTGACATATAATGAAGAAAAAAACAGAAAACATTTGTAGTTGTCAGGAGTTCCTAAAAGAATAATTCAAATAACAAGTATGTAGTGTTTGTTTCATTAAAATATGAATGTATAGAATTATTAAGTATGAGCAGTTAAATGTGTTGAATGTTTCTTTGAAAAGTGCAAAGGAATTTTTCTTTTTTTTTCCTTTAAATTGTAAGTTTCAGAAAAATGAAAGTTTTTAACTACGTAGGCTGACATAAACAAATAAATAAATAAATTTGAAATACATAGGCATATATGTTAATATTTTAAGCTTCAGAAACATGACAGAACTTTAAAGTCAAAATACATACACTAATATATATATATATATATATATATATATATATATATATATATATATATATTTCCATTTTCTATGCATCAGATCTGTTTCACAATTTTTTTTTATTTTTTTCTTTTTAGAGAAAAAATAACTCCTTGCATGATAAGTGAAACCAAAATATATATCCTAAACTTGAACTTTTTTCTCTTTTCATAGTCTTTTAATTAAATTTTAGAAAAAAGTTAACTTTAAATGTAATTTGAGTCCATAAAGATGACAGTACAGGATAATTGTATAGTTCTGTGTTCTCAACCATACTAAATAGAGGCAAATGTATAGGGCATGCAGTACAGGTGTAAATTAAATCTATTTTTATGTTTTAGAGGATAGCAATTTTCTTAATGCTATTTAAGCATAGTGTAATGTGCAAACTGTACTAATAAATTAGAGGGAAAAAATTTGCTTCAGGTGTTAGTCTAGAATTTATGCTTGTGATAGATGTTATTTTATGCATTACTGGGTAGCAATTATCTTGCTTCAAATATTCCCATAATATTTTAAAGTTTTACTTTCATCTGAAGTGACTTCCAGTTACTATGCAAGTGAGAAGTTTGCAAAATTGCATGGCATGGTGCATTTGTTAAAAAAATAGACGTTAAAAAAAATAAAAGTTGATCATGACATTAATTCAAAACTAAAAAAATCGACAGATAGTTTCTGTGCTGAGGATGTAAATGAGCAGATGTATTTCTATTCTTATATAACAGCATGAAAAGAAAGCCATATTGCTTTATTCTTCTTGTACAAATAGAAAGAAATGGGAAAATTACCTTTTGTCTTTGTGAATAATTTGTAGTGCTTGCATGATATTTATAATTTTTATTTCAATAAATAAATCACATATAATTCATTGAAACATAAGTATGGAGTACTACTTAATCACACTTTTGTATTTTTATTATAGTATGTCTTTACTCTCCATAAAATGTTTTGCAGATATCATGGTATATGTATTACTTTAGATGATCATTATGTATATATGTTTCCTATATTTCTATCTTTCTCATATATATGAAATGCACAAATTAATATATATGCTGCCTGTATTTCTGTCTATTTCTTCCTCATATATATCTAAGAGAATTGGGAAAATTTAACATGAGACATAGAAGTGAAGAAATTGTTCTCAAACATTAGAAAACATTTTGAAATTCTAGTCTTAATTTTCATGATAGCCGAATGTTTTTAAGGTTTATTTATACTGATGAGATTTTTATTCTATTGTAGATTTTCTATCATAAAATGATTTCATATCTGTTTTTGATTTGTACTACATTTTAAGAAAATTGCTACTTTTCTTTAAGTTTTCTTAAGATAATTGATGATAATGTCTGATATTTTTATTACTAAACTAACATTGAATGAAGCTGTGGTATGTAAATATAGACTAAAAAAAGAATAACAGAGGACCTCAGCAACCAAGGGGAGCATCAGCAACACTTTCTGTCTCTGCAGTATTTTAGTGTGCTAGTAGGAGCCTTGACAACCCCTCCCTCCACCCAGAGGGCTTGGCAGGCTGGGGAGAGTACGTTGCATCCATCCCAAGCAGAGGATCTCAGTGGGTGAACAGGAGCTTCAGCAAACTCTTTTCCTTCCCAGATGACCTTGGTGAGGAACCTATAGGATGGATGAGTCTTTCTTCCAGACAGAGAACTCTGAATGAGTTGGTGAGAATGCCAGTGAGACCTCGCCTTAACCAAAGAAACTGGACTGGGCCTTGAGAACCCTAGTGACACAATAGGATCCTGCTGTGGTACACACTATAGAAAAGTGCGTTAGTGGCCTGCAACAGCCTAAAACCACAGTAACAATATGAGCTAAAAGTTGGTTCTTATCAGTACTACTAGTCAGCCTAGGAAGAATATATAGCTCACACAACAGGCCTGTAGGAGGAATTCAGGTGATGGGCTCCTCGTCTAAACTGCAAGACCCAGCAATTGGGTGAACATCAGCTACACAGTAGTACCCTAAGACACACATGGCAGACAGTTGAGACTGATGGAATTGAAAAGACTGAACTATTAATCCAAGAGGTGAAAACGCCAAAATGAGAAAACAAAATGCAATCTCAAATGCCCAGCCCATCCAGAGCAACTACACAAGAAATGGGAGTAGAGGATATTGGAAGTCACATATCTGAAATTTCTGAAAAAATAGCAAGTGAAATAAACAAGGCTATAGAGGAAATCAGATTAAAAATAATCTCTCAGGGAAAGAAATGACAACTTTAATAAATGAGTTTCTCAGCATAGGTCGAGAAGACAGACAAAAATTACACGAGCATGGGAAAATGATGAAAACCTTGAATGAACAATACAGGAAAGAAATAGAATGCATGAAACAATCCCAAGAAATATCCAGGAAATTAAAAATTCCATTGAAATCTGGCAAAACTGCATGAATGAAACTGAAGGTAGGCAAAACTGTCTTTCAAAATTAATGGAGAAACAAGATATTTCCATAACAATGAACAGCTAAAGAAATTTATGCCCACCAAAGCAACCTTAGAAGAAGTACTAAAAGAAATACTAGATAGAGATAAAAATGACCACAATTGCTACAACAACAGAAAGAAATCATCAGGCAGGAAAAGCAATTAAACAAAGGGGAGTATTGAATGAGGAGTCATCAGCAGAAAAATAACATGACAAAGTGAGGCCAATACAGAGCAGTTATAACCATCAATGTAAATGGCTTCAATTCATCAATTAAAAGAAGTAGACTGGCAGAATGTATGAAGAAATAGGATCCAACAATATGCTGTATACAAGAAATACATCTGGCTCAAAAGAAAACTCAGACTGAAAGTCAAAGGATGGAAAACACTATTCCATGTGATCAAACCCTCCCCTAAAAAAAAGCAAGGATATGTATCATGTTTACATACAATGTGACCTTCAAACCAAAAATGATCAAAAGGGATAAAAAAGTGTGCTACATACTCGTCAGGGGAAAAATTCAAGGAGAGAAAACAGAACAAGCACAAATAACCAAATATTGCACATCAAGTTTCTAGGGAAAGAAGAGCAAGTCAAGACCAAAGCCCATAAAAAGGAATAAGTTATAAAGATCAGGGTGGAAATTAATGCAACTGAGACTAAAAATGAGTATCCTAGAATTGTGTGAATTACCAAAGTTGACTCAAGAAGCTATAAAAATTTTGAATAACTCAATATAAGTTACTGAAATTGAAAATATAATTAAAAACTTACAAATAGCAATAAAACAAAGGTCCTGATGGATTCATAGATGAATTCTATGAGAAATTTAGAAAAGCTTTAATGCAAACACTCCTCAAACTCTTTAATGAAATTGAAAGAGAAGCAGTTTTCCCTAATTCATTCATGGAAACAGAAAGGAAAAGTATAGGCCAATCTCCCTAATGAACACTGATGCAAAAATTCACAATAAAACAATAGCAAACAGAATATAGCAAATAATCAAGAAGATTATATACCATGACCAAGTTGAATTCATCCCAGGAATGGAGGGATGGTTCAATGTATGCAAATCAGTAAATGTAATATACTACATCAACAGAGCCAAAGAAAAAAGTCACATGATTATCTCAACAGATGCAGAAAAATAATAACCCTACAGAAAGTCAGAATAAATAATCTTTACCTCAATTTAATAAAATCCATTTATGAAAAATCAATAGCCAACATCATACTAAATGAGCAAAAACTGAAAATTTCAACTCTAAAATCACAAACAAGGCACAGATGTCCACTATCATCAATCTTATTCAATGTAGTTCTGAAAATATAACCAGAGCAGTTAGACAAGAGAGAAAAATAATTGTATAAGGATAGGAAAGAAAGAAGCTTAATTATCATTATTCCCAGATGACATACTACATAGAAGATCCCATAAACTCCATCCAAAAACTGTTAGAGATGCTAAACAAATTCAGCAGTGTAGCTGGATTCAAAGTAAGCAATCAAAAGTCAATAGCATTCCTGTACACAAACAACAAATTCACTGAGAGAGAAGCAAGAAGAAACCACACTTCACAATAGCATCCAAAAAAGCATGACATACTTAGTAATCAATCTAACAAATGAAGTAAAAGATATTTTCAGTGAAAATTACAACACTCTGAAAAAAGACATCAAAGAGAAAATGGAAAAACATTTCATGTTCAGGGGTAGGAAGGATAAGCATTGTGAAAATGGCCATTCTCCTAAAATTGTTATACAGATTTAATGCAATTCCAATCAAAGTACCATTAACATATCTCACATATGTAGGGAAATCATTCCTAAAATTCATCTGGAACCAGAAGAGAAGGAAATTCTGGGCAACAAATGCAAGGCAGGAGGTATCACAAACCCTGATTTGAAGTTATACTACAAAGCTACCATGATAAAATCAGCATGGCATTGGGATAAAAATAGTCATGAAAGTCAATGGAGTAGAAGATATGACCACAAATACAAAGGTGCCAAACATGTTCACTGGAAGAAAGATAGCCTCTTTAACAAATAGTGCTGGGAAAACTGGCTTTCCATATGTTGCAAATTAAAATTATCCATGCCTATCACCCTGCACTAAACTAAAGTCAACATAGATCAAAGATCTAAATATTAAATCAGAAACAATAAATATGCTGGAAGATAAAGTAGGCAGAGATCTTGAAAACATGGGAGTAGGCAGATAATTCATGAATAAAAATCAAACTGCACAGGAATTACTTCCCAGAATCAACAACTGGGATCTCATCTTATTAAAAAGTATTTGCATGTCAAAAAAATTCCCAACAGAGTTAAAAGAAATCCCACAAATTAGGAAACAATCTTAGTTAACTGTTCCTCAGACACAGGATTTCTAGCTAGAACATATAAAGAATTTAAAAAATCAGACCACCAAAATTCAAAGACCTAATCCATAAATGGGCATCTGAAATGAATACACATTTCTCAGACGAAGAAATACAAATGGCAAATAAATACATGAAAAATGTTCAGCATCACTGACTGTTAGAGAAGTGCAAATTAAAACAACATTGAGATTCCATCTCACTCCAGAAAGAATGGCCAGGATCAAGAAAACTACCGATAACAAATGCTTTAGAGGTTGTTGTGGACAAGGAACTCTTCTGTCCTGTGGTTGGAGTATACAACCACTGTGGAAATCAGTTTGGAGGTTCCTCAAAGAACTGGGATTGGAAGTCACATTTGACCCAGCTATTCTACTTCTTGGCATATTCCCAGAAGAACTAAAAACATCATACCACAGTGATATATGTGCACCCATATTTATAGCTGCACAATTTTTCATAGCCAAATTTTGGAAACAACCAAAATGCCCATTCACTGAGGAATAGGTAGAAAATATTTTATACAATGGAGTACTGCTCAGCTCTAAAGAAGGGCAACATTGTGACTTTTATAGGTAAATGAATGCAGCTTGAGATCATAGTCATAACAGAAATAAATCAAATTCACATGTGTTAATACCATATTGTCTCCCTAGTGTAAGAAACTAAAGAAGTAAAAAACATACAAAATTTTCAATAAATATTGTGAAATGGGATGAATCTGCTCAAAGGGGAAAAATAACCCAGGGAAAAGGAGAAAAGAAGGAAAGGAAAAGAAAAAAGGTATAAATTTGTATATATACACTTAAGATAGCTAAGATGATTGTACAACTAATCCTACTAGTTCTTGAAGCAAAACAGTTAACATTCTTAGGATTAGATCAATTTGCATGTTAACATCTGGTAATATGAGTAACTCTTTTGAAGATAACTATGCAAACTTCTAACCTTAGTTATGTTCCTACCACCTTGGTTTGAAAGCCTTTATTGTTATTGTTATGGGCTCTTTGTTATTCTTATGTATTTGTCTGTTTCTTGTCTTGTATTTTGCTTTGTTTTGTTTTGTTTTGTTTTCCATCCAATACAGAAAGGATAGATTTACATGTATAGGCTTATACGTGCTTAGAACTTCTAAAAAATTTACAAGAATAGATTTTGTTACATGTACTGGTATGAACAGCTACTTTTAAGAGAATGAAACATTATGGTAGCCACTGCTGATTTTCTGCTGTATTGTTTTGAAGAATGCTTTTATTCTTTTTCGATTGCTTTCAGTCTGTTTTATATTATTTGATTTCAATGTGGTATTTCACATGTGTAATGTGAAGGTATGGATAGCTATTCTGAAGAGAACAAGAGACAATATGGTAGCCATTGTTGATTTTCTTATTCTCTGGTTTTGAAGGCAGGTAATGCTTTCATTCTTTTGTTTTAATCAGTTTATATGTTCTATTTTGTTTGAATTCATCGTGTATGAAGATATGAACAACTATTTTGGGGAGAACAGAAGACATTGTGGTAGCTATGGTTGGTTTTCTGTTGTTTTGAAATCATGTGTTGCTTGCATTGTTTTGTTCTGATCTGCTTTGTTCTGTTTTGTACTATCCTCTTTAAAATAAAAAAATGGCATTTTTATACAAAGGAGTATTATTCAGCCATAAAGTAAGATAAACTTGAGGTTTTTATAGATACATGGATACAACTTGAGACCATACTCATAAGTGAAATCAATCAAACTCACATGTGTAAATATTGTATTATTTCCCTGATGTAAATTTAAAAACCTGAAAGAGTAGTAAGATCCAAAATGTACAACAGATACTGTGAAAATAAGAGGGAAAGAAAGTGATCAAAAGGATAGAAAAACTAGGATAGGGAAAGAGAGAAAAGGATAAAGAGAAAAATTTATATGGATATACATATATGTATGTGTATGCATATGTATACAAGATTTACAATAACTATACTACTAATCTCTCTAAATTCATAAAAAAAACAGTTCATGCTTTCACTATTTGATCATTTTTGTATGCCTAAATCTTATAACATGAATAACTACCTCTAAAATAACTATATGTAATATCTTAACAAGTGTTAATTGCCTACCATATTTTTGAAATTCTGCATCGATTATATTTTTTATTTTGTTTTCAAAACAAATAAATAAATTTAGAAACTAAATGAATATCAAGCTAAGAGAACAAAATAAATATTGTATGAGTGTACTATTCTCTCCATATTCCAGGACAATATTTGGTAAAATCTTGCTAATGTATATTGCATCAATGATCACAAAAATACATAATGTTTTACTTGTAAATTCCTTGTCAGGTTTTGAGATCAGAGTTACGCTGGTCATAAAAGACAAATTGGCAAGTGTTCATTTTTCTCATATCTCAGAAAAAAATACTCTGGAGTTGACTTTTTTTCTGTTAAATGATTAAGCAGTATTGAACATTAAGTTTTTCTGGCCTGGAATCTGTGTTTTGATCATAGATTCTAATGTATAGGATAGATAGATTATTAGTCAGATTTTTATGTTCTGTTATGTTATTGTGTTTTAATTGTTCTAAGGAAAGTTATTTTTTTCAAAATTCTTTACATTATTGAACGATGCTATGTGTATGTACAGTGGTGCTTCAGTTCACAAATTTATTTCATTGCACAGCTCTGGAAAAGGCAGCCAGGTTCGTGCTGGTGTGGGAAGGATGTGCTGGTCCTGTGTACCACCTGATTCAGAGTCCTTGAACTTAAAAACTTATCAAACATTTCTGTTTGTGAACCAAATTGTCCACAAACAAATCCATTTGTGAACTAAGGTATCACTATATCTGTTTAATTAATTAAGATGTTTCTATATAAGAAGTCTGTATGCTTTTTAGTGACAAAGATTTAGTCTTTTTTGTTGTTGTTTTAGGGTTTTGTTTGTCTTTTAAGTGTATCAAAATTTTATCAAAGGTTGGGAAAGAAACAGGTTCTGGGCAAATTTAGCCTAGTAAAAGTAGAAAAATAAATATACCTACATCATGAGGGTGGGCCACCATGCAAGAAAGGACATAGTGGTTGCTTCTTTTAAAAGTATGTTTTTTCTTTTGTTCTTTTAAACTTTGATAATATTGTTAGGTTTTAATAGTTTAAATTACCTTTTTATAAAAAACTAAGTTTTATTCCTGTAATTGTTATTTTATTTTACCATTATTCTCAATTTTATCTTTACTTTCTAATACCTCCTTGGAATATAATTTTGTCTTACATTTCTAAAATTGGAAACCAGTAGTATTGGGTTTAAATTGTATTATTTCACATCATTGCTATTTTCATATCTAATGTGTAGATGTATATCCTCATATTTTACCACTTAAATATGCATATTTTCTATGACATTACTTTCACTTGCATGCTTTCAAAAAATACTTTCCAATTTGTTTCAAGATTTCCTGTTTAAAGCATTAGGTTTTTATTACTTGCCTTAATTTGGATGCATTAGGAAATTTTTCATATGTCCAACTGATACCAGTTTTAGACTCTTACTATCATGATTAGATAAAACAAACTTTCTTATTTCAGTACTTTGAAATAATGGAGGCAGATTTTCGTGATCTAGCATATAATCTGGTCTGGCAAACATTCCATATGCTGAAGTGAATGAAGTTTCAGAATTCATTATATTTAATACTGCATGAGGAACTTCAGTTTTTCCAGCAGAATTTAGTTTATCAGATGGGAAAAAAATTTTGTATTTGTAATTTTTCTTAATTGAAGTTCATAAAAAATGGAGATAGTGATAACTATCTGTTTAGGAATTTTGTAATGCAGTGAGTTCATTAAGTAAAGTTCTGAGAACACTGGTCCTAAGATGATGCAAACATTCCAAATAACTCTTTATTATTCATTATTAGTAACAATAGCCTTCTCCTGGCTGTCTGGTAAGTATTGCTGAGATTTTACAGATTGTACTGAGATGTGAAAGATAAAAGTTATTTACAAACACAGAAAAGGGGCTGTTCAAAGACAAAAGGGATAAAGGTTGTGAATTATAAATTTTAAAAAGGATTCTAGAATTGAGGAAGGAGATTAGGGAATGGCAGAGTGTCTGGAAATAGGATTTATGATATAACTTGAAACAGAACTGAGGTTACTAAAAATGATATAAACAGTCAATCACAGTCAGGATGCATGGAGTTTATAAAAGATAGGGGCTGGGGATTTAGCTCAGAGGCATAAGCGCCTGCCTTGCAAGCACACAGTCATGAATTCCTTCTCTGGTACCGATAAAAAAAAAAATAGTGGCCATTGAGCTTGCTGCTACTGAAATCTACTGTCTTGCTACCCTCCTTTTCCTATAGTGACTTGTGTTGCTCATGGGAAGTACTTTTTTTTTTGTTCTTTTCTTTGTTCTTCCTTTCTTCTCTTTACTTTTTTCCTTTTCATCCTTTGAGTAAAAATTGCATTTACCTGCTCATCAGTTGTCTCAGCTATTTCTTTGGATGAGACAGAAAGAGAGAGCAAACTGTGAACACCATGCTCGCTGGCAACAGGATGGCAGAAACACAAAACTGAGCTAGAATGGAAGGAAATCATCTGAGTAGGGCGAGCAGAAGAGGATATGTAGTTTTTCCCAAAGAAATAGAGAAAGGTTTTGAATTGTTTAGCACTGGTATTGAGTCTACAGTGCCTGTACCACAGAGGACTGTTTGTATCTCATTTAAATCTATAAAAGATTTTCCATCATTCATTTAAAGGAATGATCTAGTGCTCATTTATAGCAGGGATTATAAGTTCAAATGCTTACATAGTACGATACATAGTAGAGATGTAAGAAAATTTAGGGGTAAGACTTTGGAAGACAGTAAGAAAAGTGACACTATGTTCAATATATCACACTCATGGGAACAATCTATTTTTGCTCCTTTCTGCAATCCAATTGAAGGTAAATCTATATTTTAAATAAGCAATTATGTTATGGTCTTATTCTGTGAATAAATTCACAAAATACCATCACAAGCACTATGATTTCAATGCTTCTATCATCTCCCTTAATGTGTTGAAATCTTAACACTGAAAATGATGATGTAGGAATGGGGTCTTGGAAAATGGATACACAATAGCGAACCTTTATGAATGCAGTTAGTACCCTTTCACAAGAGTTTCAGAGAACTATTTTTCTTCCTTCACAAGAATGCACTGTCCATGAAGGAGGAGGCATTTACTCACTAAATACTAAGTCTGTTGATGTCTGCATCTTGGATTGGTAAAAATTCTATTGTTCTTAAGATGATAAGTATGCAATTATTTCATATAGCAGCTTGAATGAACTAATACTGACTTTAATAAAGCAATAATGAGATTATGCTATATGCATGTAAATATAGTCGTGTTGCTGACTAAATTATACATAAATTTATTTATATGTGTATAATTTATATATATATACACATTCACAAACACAAAAATCACAGTTTTGTGTATATATGTATTTACATAATTTTTTGAACCAAGGATTTAACTCAAAGCACATCACCACTGTTCTATATTCCTAGTATTTCTCTAAGTTTCACAGTCTGGCTTAAAACTTAAAAGCCTCTTGTCTCAGCCTCCAGAGAGATTACAGGTGGCATCCAACAAATCTAGCAAACTAATTGTTTTATTGAAGTATAGCCACTCTCCATTTGTTTATACACTGTGTATGACTGTTTAATACTGCAATGGCAGGGTGCAGGAGTTATAAAAGAGATCAAATCTCTCCAAAAAGTTAAAATATTTACTATCTAGTCCTAAAAAATAAATATTTCCTGAATACCACAATAGAAATGCAAGCCCCATGGAAGAAAACAAAGGCAAACCTGCTGACAGTCAGTACAAAATGCTAACAGTGTGAATGAAGCCACTTTCACGCATGATCCTATTTACTCCTCTACAGCTTGATTCAGCTGCATGCCCAGCTGAGGCACAACCAAAAGAGAACACCCAGAAAGCCTCACAGACCGCTAAGAAATAAGTAATAAACCACTATGAGTTTGAGTTGATTGCTATATAGCAATGAATAATTGAAATGGCTTAGACAAGAAAAAGTTGCTGTAAAGATAAAATGGATAGCACCGACTTTAAGATTGAAAAAAACACCAGAGAGTCTACAGGAAGAAGGTGATAGAACAGTGACAAGATTATTATCCAAGATTACATAAAAACAACTTAGGAGTGACAGAAAAATCTGGAAAAATATTGTCTGTTTTATTATAAAACAGAAAATTTACATTAATAAATTCATTAAATCTGAACCTGGGTGAGGACCATTCTGATTGGTTGTAAAATTGCTTACTAGGTCTTCTTTGTTGTAAACAGGATCCATTAGGTTAGCAAATAATACTTTCACCTCAATACACTGAACATGAGAAAAATGATACTCGGAGGAAGACTTGGGTCTCTTCCACGTTCAGGATGAGACTGTGAGTTTTTTAGAACTTTATAAAGAATTTTTGTGTTGCTTTCTGCTTACATACTCCCTCATGTAGATAAAGCAATTTCCAGAAATGCTAAAATTCTTGCCATACTTTACCCATTTGGCCCAAAATGTCAGTGAAAACTCAGCACTTGTTTTGAAAAGTAACCACAGGCACTCTGATTTGAGACATTCATATAATGTAAGCATTATCACCTTGGTTTGTTTACAAAATATCTTTACATTTTACAATTTGCTCTCATCAGCTAATGTCAACTGGTTTCCATATCTCACTAGACAGTTAGTGTGAAAAAATTTGAAACTTTGCTCCCAGGCTGTGAACCTTGGACTACAGTGGATTAACTATCAGTGTAGTATGTCCCTGAAATAGAGGTGTACAGTGGATAAATAGGGCCAGTAGTAAAACCCCCTCCAACTAACTGTAAGACTTTGGTGAGTCTGAAAAGACTGTGTGTGAATCCCCTCCTACACATAGAAAACAATAGGCAGAGTTAAAATGACAAAATGAAAAAGCAAAATGCAGTCTCAAACATAGAGTTCAACAGAAGCAAGTATAGTAGACATTGAAATAAAGGACCCCAAAAGTAACACACCGGGAATCTTTGAAAAGATAGCAAGTGAAACAGAAAAACAATTGCATCAGGCTATGGAGGAAATCAAATTAGAAGTGGTCTCCCATGTAAGGATAGGAATAACAACTTTAGTAAAGGAGTTGTTGAATGCAGCTAAAGAAGAAATAGAGAAAAAAGTACATGAGCATGGGAAACTGATTGAAACTTTGAATGAACAATATAGAAAACAAGCAGAATTCATGAAAAAAAAACACAAAGAGACATCTAAGAAACAAAAAATTCTATGGAAAGCATGCAAAACCGCCTAAAGGAAGCTGAGGATAAGATTTCGGACCTTGAGAACAGGATCAGAATTAGTGATCAGGAAAGGATAGAACTTTTAAAAATAACAAAGCTGCATGAAATGACAATCCAGAAGCATCATGATGATGCCAAGAGAAACAATATAAGAATAATGGGCATTAGCAAAGATACAGGAGTCCAGGCAAATGACATACATAAAGTATTTACAGAAATAATAGCAGAAAATTTCCCAAACATGGGGAAAGAATCTGATATGCAGATAAGTGAGGCATATAGAACACCAGTCACAATCAACATGAATCCACACCCAGACCCATAATAATTAAGATCTCAGACATACAGCATAAAAACAGAATATTAAAAGCTGTCAGAGAAAAGACACAACTCACCTACCAAGGAAAGCCTATTAGAATCACAGCAGACTTTTCAGCACAAACCCTCAAGTCAAGAAGAGATTGGAGTGAGGTATTTCAAGCCCTGAAAGAAAACAACCTTCAACCCAGACTGATGTACCCAGCAAAACTTTCATTCAAATTTAATGGAGAAACAAGATACTTCCATCACAAAGAACAACAGAAGAAATTCAAGTCCACCAAATGAATCCTAGAAAGAGTACTGAAAGACATACTAGACAGAGATAAAAATGACCACAATCCCCAAAACAACCACAGAAAGAAACCACCAGGTAGGATAAGCAATTAAATAAGGGGGAAAGCTGAAAGAAACAATTGGAACATAACATGGCAAAGTCGAGCCGGTACATATCAGTGATATCCATAAATATAAATGGCCTCAATTCACCTATAAAAAGAAATAGATTGTTGAGGAATTAGCTCAGAGGCATAACCAACTGCCTGGCAAGCACAAGGTCATGAGTTTATCCCCGGTACTGGAAAAAAAAAAAAAAAGAAAAGAAATAGATTGACAGAATGGACCAAGAAACAGCATCCCACAATTTGTTCTATATAACACATCTGACCCAATAGGAAACTCATAGATTAAAACTCAAAGGATGGAAAACAGTATTCCATGCAACAGGAACCCACAATAAGGCAGGGGTAGCTATTCTATTTGCAGACAGCATGAACTTCAAACCTAAAATGATTAAAAGAGATAGAGAAAGTCACTACATACTTGTTAGTGGAAAAATTCAAGACGAAGAACTTACAATTATAAATATATATGCACCAAATACAGGAGCACCCAATTATATAAGACAGATACTAATGGACATGAAAAACCAAATGCAAAGGAACACAATTATAACAGGAGAACTTAGCAGCCTATTGTCACAAAGAGGTAGATCAACTAGACAAAAAGTCAGCAAAGAAATAACAGAACTAAATCACACTTGTGAGCATTGGACTTAGTAGACGTTTACAGAGTTTCCACCCAACCACATCAGAATACACTTTCTTCTCAGCTGCACATGAGACATTCTCCAAAATAGACCATATATTATCCCATAAAATATTCTTAAGTAAATGCAAAGGTATTGAAATCATACCATGCATAATATCTGACCATACTGCACTGAAATTGGAAATTAATGGCAAAAGAAATTGTAAAACTGGCATAAGTACATGGAAATTAAGTAACAGCCTTTTGAAAAACCAGTGTGGTACAGAACAAATTAAAGAAGAAATAAAACAATACCTACAATTCAATGAAAATATAGAAACAACATATTGTAATCTGTGGGATGCAATGAAAGCGGTCTTAAGAGGGAAATATATAGCAATAAACTGTCATATCAAGAAAACAGAATGAGCACAAATAAACTACCTAATGCTCCATCTCAAGCTTCTATAAAAAGAAGAGAAAGCTAAACCCAAATCTTATGGAAAAGAGGAACTTGTAAAGATTAGAGCAGAAATCAATGCAATTGAAACTAAAAAAAAAATACAAAGAATTAATGAATCAAAAAGCTGTTTTTTTGAGACAATAAGTAAAATAGACAATCCCCTAGCTGACCTTATCCAGAGAAAGAGAGAAAAAACCAAAATTCATGAAATAAGAACCGAAAAGGGAGAAATTACTACAGATCTCATGGAAATTAAAAAGATCATGAGTACCTACTTTGAAAATCTCTACTCACATAGAGTGGAAAACACAGAGGAAATGGACAGATTTCTAGAAACATATGAACTACCAAAGCTCAACCATGAAGATATAGCAATTTTGAACAACCCAATTTCAGCTATTGGAATTGAAAATGTAATTAAAAACTTAACAACAAAGAAAATCCCAGGTCCTGATGGGTTCACAGCTGAATTCTACAAGAAATTTAGAAAAGATTTGATGCCAATACTCCTTAAACTCTTCAAAGAAATTGAGAAGAAAGCAATCCTCCCTAAATCATTCCTGGAGGCAAGTATTACTCTGATATCAAAACCAGAGAAAGATCCAACCAAAAAGGAGCACTATAGGCCAGTCTCACAAATGAACATTGATGCAAAGATTCTCAGCAAAATACTGGCAAATAGAATGCAGAAAAGCATCAAGAAGATTATACATCATGACTAAGTGGGGTTCATTCCAGGAATGCAGGGATGGTTTAACATACACAAATCAATAAATGTAATACATCACATCAAAAGAGCCGAAAACAAACACTACATGGTCATCTCAATAGATGCAGAAAAAGCTTTTGACAAAGTCCAACACATGTTCCTGATAAAAACCCTTCAGAAACTCAGAATACACAGTGTCTACTTCAACCTTATAATGGCCATCTATGACAAACCAACAGCCAACATTATACTAAATGGATAAAAACAGAAAACTTTCACTTTAAAATCAGGAACAAGACAAGGATGTCCACTCTCACCACTCCTTTTCAATATAGTTCTGGAAATACTAGCCAGCAAGAGAGAGAAATAAAAGGAGTAAAGATAGAAAAGGAAGAAGTTAAATTATCACTATTTGCAGATGACATAATACTCTATAAAGAAGTCCCAAAAAAGTCCATTAAAAGACTGCTAGAGGTAATAAACATGTTCAGCAGTGTAGCTGGATACAAAGTCAATGTTCAAAATCAATAGCATTCCAGTAAACAAACAACTCACTGAGAGAGAAATTATGGAAATAACACACTTTACAATAACATGTAAAAAAATGAAATACTTAGGAATCAACCTAACTAAAAATGTAAAAGATCTATATGCTGAAAATTATACTATGCTGAAAAAGTAGATTGAAGAGGATATTAGAAAATGGAAGGACATTCCTTGCTCTTGGTTAGGAAGAACCAACATTGTGAAAATGGCCATACTCCAAAAACTGTGATACAGATTTAATGTAATCCCAATCAAAATACCATTGACATACCTCACAGATCTAGAGAAAACACTCCTAAAATTCATTTGGAAACAGAAGAAACCTAGAATAGCAAAGGCAATTCTAGGAAATAAAAGCAAGGCAGGAAGCATCTCAATTCCTGACTTGAAGCAGTATTATAAAGCCACAGTGATAAAATCAGCTTGCTACTGGCAAAGAAATAGGCCTGAAGATCAGTGGAACAGATTAGAAGATGCAAGCACAACTCCAAAGACACTCAGAAACCTAATATTTGACAAAGGGGCTAAATATGTCTGCTAGAAGAAGGATAGTCTCTTTAATAAATGGTGTTGGAAAAATTGGCTCTCTACATGCCAAAGACTTAAACTGGATCCAAGCCTATCACAATGGAAAAAACTAATGTCTAAATGGATCAAAGACCTAAATATTAAAACAGAAACACTAAATCTACTGGAAGACAAGGTAGGTAGAAGTCTTGGAGACATAGGGGTAGGCAAAGAATTCATGAACCAAACGCAAACTGCGTGGGAAACACTTCAAAAAATCAACAAATGAGATCTAATATTGTTGAAAAGTTTCTGCACTTCAAAGGAAATCACCAACAGAGTGAAAAGAAAACCCACAGAGTGGGAAAGAATTTTAGCCAGCAACCCCTCAGACAAAGGACTTGTATCCAGAATATATAAAGAATTGAAAAACATCAAGCTTCCCAAATTCAAAGACCCTCTCCAAAAATGGGCATCTGAGATGAACACACAGTTCTCAGAGAAAGATACACAAATGGCAAATAAATACATGAAGAAATGTTCACCATCACTGGTCATTTGAGAAATGCAAATTAAAACAACACTGAGATTCCACCTCACTCCGGAAAGAATAGCTGCCATCAAGAAATCAACTGATAACAACTGTTGGTGAGGGTGCGGGGAAAAAGGAACACTGCTACACTGTTGGTGGGAATGTTGACTAGTGCAACCATTATGGAAATTCATATGGAGAATTCTCAGAAGACTAGAATTAGAAGTCCCATTCAATCTAGCTATTCCCCTCCTGGGTATTTTCCCAGAAGAATTGAAAAGTTCATTTCACAGTGATACATGTACACCCATGTTCATAGCTGCACAATTTGTGATAGCTAAATCCTGGAAACAACCAAGATGCCCATCAACTGCACAGTGGATGAAAAAGTTGTGGCATTTTTATACAATGGAATATTACTCAGCTATAAAAAAGGATGACATTGAGGCATTCATAGGCAAATGGAGACAACTTGAGACTATCCTCATTAGTGAAATAAATAAGAATCATATTTATAAATATCATATTGTGTCTCTAGTGTAAAAAGTGAATAAGAACTACAAGTGTAATAAAACCAAAATGTATAATTGCTATTAGTGTTAGGGTTAGTAATAAAACCCAAAATTTGTAATTGCTATTGTATAAAAAAGAGAGGAAAAGAAAGGGCATTAAGGAATATAACTGAATGTTTGAGTGTTTAAAGTAGGTGACCATATTGCTGAATATTTGTTGGATCTTCAAGCAGAACTGTTTGCAGTCTCACTGCTTGAATGTCTACCATGTACCCTTTAACTTTGTAACTTGAACAACTAAATATAAGATGACAATATGTAATTTATAACCTAGTGACTTCTTAGTGGGTTTTTTTTCTCATTTTCCTTTTTTTTCTTTTTTCTTCCTGTCTTTTAGAATTCTGTATTGTTGCTACCCTTTTTTGTTTTGCTTTTTTCTTCTCTTTAAATAAAAATTTAAAAATGTATAATTGCTATTGTAAAAAAGAGGAAACAGGAAGCGCTATAAAAGATGTAGCTGCGTGTGTGTTTAGGTGTGTGGGATTGATAAGCATATCTCTAGGTTCTTGTTGGATTGTTGAACAGATTTGTTTGCACTCTCACTGCCTGAGTGTCCACTTTGTGTGCTTTAATTTTGTAACTCGAAAAACTATTTCTAAAAGAACAATATGTAATTTATCAACTAGTGGTTTCTGTTTATCTCCTTTTCTTGAAATTCTGCAATATTACTATCCTGAACTAAAGGTTCAGGTCCCTAAGAATTGAAACATGAAGTAGAAGTGCCATCATGGTTTGTTGAAGAAAAAAATTTCATTTTCAATTTTTTTCCTTTAAGAAGTCACATTTTTCTGAGGAACTCATTGAAGAACATTACGTAAGATAACCTAGTTATGCTCATACCACCTTGTTTTGAAGGCATATGTCATCATTCTCTTGGGTTCTTTGCTATTATCATTTGTCTTTATTGTTTCTTGTTTTTCTAGTAACCTGCTTTGTTTTGTTTTGTTTTGTTTTTCCCTCAAATACAGAAAGGATAGGTGTACATGTACAGGCTTATACATGCCTAGAACTTCTTCTACACAGTTTATGAGAATCGATTATATTACGTGTGATGAAATGAACAGCTACTTTGAAGAAAAAGAGACATGGTACGGATTGCAGATACCATATCATCATGCTGTGAAATCCAGTAATGCTATTATTCTTTGTTCAGAATGGATTTAGCCTGTATTGTATTGTTTAATTTCAACATACATGAAAGTACGGACAGCTAATTTGAATGAGCACAAGAGACATTACGGCAGGCATTGTTGATTTTCCTATTGCCTGGTTTTGAAGGCCAATAATGCCTTCATCACTCTATTCTCATCAGTTTAATATTATTTTGTTTTGTATGAATTCATTGTGTATGAAGATATGAACAACTATTTGGAAGAAAATAAAAAACATTACATAGCCATGGTAAATATCCTATTATCTTGCTTTGAAATCACATGCATTGTTTTCTTCTGATCTACTTTGTTCTATTATCTTTAGTTTTATCCTCTTTAGAATAAAAAACAATAAAAAAGAAGTCACATTTCACAGATTGAATTTATTATTTAACAATTGAGCATTGAGAGTAGGCAAACTGAAAGTGGATGGTGTTTTTCTAATTGCAAATTAATAACCATTTGGATAGAATAAAAGAGAAAGAATAACAGAACAATGTGAATTATTCCATTATAACAATACAATCAACCAAAATGCTTTAGAAAACATATTTTCAAGGCAGGAAGCTCTTTTGTGCTACCTAAAGGAAAAATGAAAACAACACTTAATATTGTTAGGTAGATAAGTGTAGCAATTTTCTGAAAGATAATGTGAAATAAAATAGATATGCAAATGTCTCAATTTCTATCAGATTAGTGCATACAATTGGACAAAAATAGTGTGATTATGTGAAAATCGTTTAGATTTTTCCTCAAATACAATGAAATACATTTTATTGTGAAATATATATGTCTAAAAACTTAATGAAAAAATTTCAATATTTTGTTCTTGACTTACCTTAAATTGATTGTGACCAGTGCAATTTTCCCAATTGAAAGACTTTCCCAGTGATACTCATTTATAATCAACAAATCATTGTTAGGGAAGGAGCAATTCAGTCAAAATAAATTATCTCTGATTTCAAATAATGCTTATCTGCAAGGCTGTATGTAAATGTGCATGGCCACATGTATGGTAGTAAATATTTGTACTGCACACCTCATATCCAGTGAAAGCCATAAAGATCCACATTGCTATAAATGGAATATCTCTGCATGGCCATATTTGCATGGAAAAATTCAGTGATTACAAAGGTTAGCATTTTGGAAATGAATAGTGATAATGTGAAATACTATAATTTTGAGTATTCTGGTTGTTGTTGCTTTAAAATTTGGAAAGAAATATAAGCTGACCAAATTGATTAAGTTTGTCATCACAAAATACCTCTTTAGTTTTTAAAAAATATGCCTTTAAAACAAATAAGCTTTACATGCTTGCTGTGCTGATAAACCCCATTGCTGACTTGTTATCCCTTTTGGCAAATATTTTGTGACTGCTATTCTGATGCTGTTAATAGCTTGCATGATAGCAATCACAAACTTTGCCTTCCATTTCTATTTACTATTCTTTTGTATACAACGAAGCCAATAAGAAATGTGAAAAGAGAATTTCATTTTAAGAGCAACCTGGGTATTGCTTGACTAAATTTTAACCTACAGCAATGGTTAATATTAACACAGCTTTTAGAATGAACTGCAGCTTTAAAGTTCTAAATAGTATTATTTTAGCCTCAAAAATATCTCTGGGAATATTACTGACAAAAAGCCTGCTTAGGAAGATAATGTTTGTGACATAAAAATAGAAGAGAGTATGAAGCTTGATATTGGGCTGCTCATCACACAGTCATGTACTTATTAAAGGAAAAGCCTATTAAACTGCTGAGATTATACATGAAAGATAATCCTAGGGCTGTGGATTTAGCTCAGAGGCATAAGCGCCTGCCTTGCAAGTGCGAGGTCACGAGTTTGATCCCTGGTACAAAAAAAAAAAAAAAAAAGATAATCCTAGTTCTTAGTTGATCATCTGGAGCAGATATGAGAATTTAATAAACATGTTAAAACCAATCATTTCTAAAAATATGGTATAATTTTAAGACTAGGAAAATAAAGTTAGCTATTTTGTCTACGTTTATTAATTAACAGTTTGATCTTAATATATGCTTGTATATTATTTGAGTGCTGGAAAAAAATCTAAGGAAAATCTTACCTATTTGGAAGCAATTATACTGAATAATATATGAGCATTAGTTAAAGTAAAATTCCCACAATATCTGATATCATTATTAATCTTTAATTTACAGGTAAATATACTTACATTCAAATAGCAAATGATTTTCTAATAGCAAAATGTTGAGGCAGAGCTAGTATCTGAATAGACTCATGAGTTTTATAGCATTCTTTATCCATTCAACCTAAATTCTTATCCAAATTGTATTCATTTAGTAGTCATTATTTCATTAATTAGGCTCACATAGTAATCTTATTCTTTACCATTATTGTGGTAAGTGTGATACATATACACACAAACACATCCATACAGATACTTTTGTACATCAATATGTATGTGTCAAAGTTTCTAAGAGAGTAAGGTAGTGGACATTTTCCTAAGGTTTATTTTTTATGTGCTTGCTATCAAAATCTTCTAATGTATTTTTATTCATATGTTGCATATTTTATTAGTTCTTAACATTCGATATTACTATATTTCATTGATGCTCTGTAGATAAACAACAAGAACACACAGTAATTTTTTTTCCTGTAATTAATGTTGGATTAGGAACTAAGAATGATATGTAGTGAAAATAACTAACATACTGTGTTAGAAAGAGTAAAGGAAAATGCTTTCATAAACAGCAGTATGAGTAATTCTTGCTATGTGACAATATTTGTGCTTATTCTTGAATATTTAGATAAGTGAAAGGCAGAAACTGTTGAAGAAATTTAATATACATGCAGCTGGATTTTCAGTAAGGAACAAAATAGAGGATGTAGGAAAAGTAATTCATTGAGAGATAACAACTGATATACTAGCAGAGAAGTATATGTTTTGGTTTTTTTGTTTGTTTTTGTTTGGTTTTGGTACTTGGGATTGAACTCACGACCTTGCGCTTACCAAGCAAGTGCTTGAACTACTGAGCTAAATCCCTAACCCGAAGTATGTATTTTGAATAGACACCAAAATTGTAATACATCATTATAGTAAGACATTGCTTAATAATACTGTAGAAATTCTGTTAAAAAAGACAGAAATCCTTAAATATGCTTTTTCTTAAAGGTAGAAGTTTCATTGGTAAATTTTTAGTTAAAAAAAGATTGACATCTATCTTTTTAACAATTATACATTTTCGTTGTGTCTTAATATTTATCAAAATAGAAAAAATTCACTTAAAAAGAACAAATTATTATTTTTATGCATGTATAAAAACAAACTAATATAATTAAAATAAAAGAAAATGTATTCAGTATTTCCCTAACATTTTTTGGAGAGACACTTATACAAATTACCAGGTAATTAGGCTATGATGGTCAAATTCTACATTGTTAGTAATAGTTTCTCTCAACACACCTAATCAACTTTGCAAACTGTTAAACAAAAATGACCAATTTAAATTGTTGATTTATTTTCAAGTAAACACACCTTCAAATAAAAAATAATGGAGCTGTCATTTTTGACACTTTAAAGAACTTTTTTCCAAATGGCTTACTTAACTACGTAAGTATGAGGTTATACTGAATTACTGAACTTCTTTTCTTGGGACCATAACCTTGTAAACTCCAGAGGATATTAAACACTAGAGGGTGTTTTATTTATTTGTGTTCTTCAAACTAACTTTGGAAATCTCCAATCAGCCATAAAAAAGAATCAGGCTGGAAATGTGGCTTATGGGCACAGGGAACGCCTGGCAAACGCAAGGCTCTGAGTTCAATTTTCAGTACAAAATACACAAAACAACAACAACAGCAGCCCCCCACCAAAAAAAACCCAAATCAAACATAAGAATCATTCAGTCCAGTGTTCTAAATATGTCCATCGCATGTGGGTGTCCTCCAGATGAATTTTTATTCATAACTGTAGGTGGTTTGAGACTTAAATTTTTATGACCAAAAAAATTAGTCTGTGATAGAATATGCTCAGATTTCCCAATTCCAGAGGCAAAACACCCGGCTAACACAAATTGAATCGGGAAAAGTTAATTTGGCTATGGTTTCAGTCCATGGTGCACTGATTCCAGAACAGTATCCTCACAGCAGGAGGCACTGGGACACAAAGCTGCTTATTCTGTGGTGACTAGGAAGAAGAGTACAAAAGACCACCACCAAGAGATTTACTGTCCTGAATGCACTCTACACTACGGCCACCTTCCACTGTGTCCCACATCCTAAGACGACCTTCAGCTACTCACTAAACTCACTGATAAATGTCATACACCCAATATCCAGTCACCTCTACCACAGTGACTTGTAGTCAGATTGATAATTCAGATTAACTGGCATAGGTATCTTCATGAGTATGAATAGTTGGCTGGGTATTCTTGGGTCAGAAATGATGAGAAATTTGTATTTTATGGCAAAGAAGTCATGAAAGCATTTTAAACCAAATCTCCAAACCCAGGTCCTCACAAAATGAAGGAGTTTGATGATATCAATAAATACTGAGTTACATTTTAAGAAAGGAACTATGACTTTGAAAACATAAATCTCTTTTAATGATACTAACTGTGCCTGTCTTTTGCCGTTGAGAAGCACCCTTACTATATTGAACAATAAATATGTCTAGTTTTTTATTTGGAGCCATTAATTGAAATGCATATAATATGGAAAATAATTTATCTAGAATTTGTGTAAAATAAATCACTTCTGAATCAATAAAAATTAAACAACTAAATTAAAATTGGAGAAATAGAAATAATCAGGTAAATAAAAATTAAATTCTTAAACTTACTATTCCAAGCAGAATATAATATTTTGAAGACTGAATGTACTTACTTTTAGCAAAAATATGGGATTTTTTTCTCATATATGACTGTTTAAATTATTAAGTATAAAACCTCTTTAGGAAAATTTATAGTTCTCTCTCTCTCTCTCTCCACACACTCACACATGCACTCATACACTACCACCATCACCAAGAGTATCACTGCCTAGGAATCACTTAAATATTCCTAATACTAACTGAACTGTGACTTCTGTAAATGATTGCACCATTGGAAATTTATATTTATCTGTGCATTAGTTCTCTGATGTTCTCCCTGGATATGCTGTTGGAAGGGCAGGGTGAGAAGTGGGTGTGAGTCAGGGGGATGCCTTTGAAGTCTGTATCTCTTTTAAATTTTATTTTAAAGTGAATAAAACCCAACAAAACAAACCCAGGAAAGTAATAAAGAACTTTAAAACAGGGTAATAACAAATGGCTACCATAGTATATCTAGCTGTCTTCACAATAGCTGCCCATACCATCAGATAGTAAAAGCCAATGAAACAAAACAGAATAAAACCAATCCAAACATAACAAGGAATGAAACAAACAATAAATTTTAATAATACAAACAGTGAGAACAAAAATGCACATTGTTACCTTCAAAATAATTGCTCAGGTTACCAGACAAAGAGATAAAACAAAACAATAAAGTGGAACAAGACATCAGATTTCAAAAACAAGACAGGTGGAAATCCTCTACAGCTGACATTATGTTCACTTCCATCCTCCAAGTAGATGCCCAGACCACCAGCTCTAGGCCTGCAGAATCAACCAGACAATACAAATATCAAGCTATTCCCTTCCAATAGTTGCTATCATCTCACCCTGTGTCCTTCAAATCAGTGGGGGTAGAGGAGAATGCTCGTCTCGATTTTCAGCCCATACACCAGTTGGCTCATGGGAAGGTGTGGTTTCTCTTCTGGCCAAGGTGCTTACCCAACAGCATGACAGAGCCTGGTTCATGGGAAGTCATGGTTTCTCTTCTGGCTGAGCCATTTTCCAATCAGCATGGTGGAGCTTGCTTCACATGAAAGCATGGTTTCTCCTCTGATTGAGGCTTTTACCAATTGATGTTAGTAAAACCTGCTTCACCCAAAGGTGTACTTTCACTCTTGAGGCTGTATCATTTTCTCAAAACCATTCCCAGTGTTTTGCTTCCTGGCTACCAAGAGGTGAGAAACTTTGTCCTACCATGGACTTAGACAATGGGGTTTTTGCTTAGGAGTCAGCCAACAATGAACTGAAACCTCTGGAATTGTAAGACAAATAAAACTGCTCTGCTTTAAGTTGTGTGAATCAGGTGTTTTGGTCATAGTAACACAAATCCGACCAATACAGAAAACTGGTGCCAGAGAAGAGGCATCAGTACTGTAACCATGCCATGCGGTTCAGAGTTCAGAAATGGTTCAGGTAGGAGCTTGGAAAATTTGTGAGAATTACAGTAAAGAAAGCATAGAAGGCCATAAGAAAGCTGTGATAAGCAGCTCTGTTCAGAGGTTATAACCTCAGAGTACTGAAAGGAATATGTAAAGCAAAGGTCAGACTTATGAGTTTTGAATTGGGAATGAAGATTCTATAGAGAATTGGAATGGAAGCTATGCACTGTACACTGTGCAGATAAATAAATAAACCTTCATTCTGACAATGTCTTAAAACTGTGTGAAGCTGAACTTAAAATAACTAATTGATGATCTGGAAGAGTAAATTTTGAGATGGCACAATGTTCAGACTGTGTTATAGATATTTCTGGCTGTTTTTAGCTACATTTATACAGAGACCCTTGAGCAAAAGCAGCAGAAAGATGTGAAAATACCTATTCTGAGTAGCAAAGAGCTTTGTGTAAAGTTAGTCCCAAAAGTGCGATTGTCCAAGGCATTAATGTATTTAAAAGACCTTGATTCTGGGCAAAAAAAAAAAATGCCTTCAAGACAAAATATCACAAATTGTAAGTTCAAGATGCCAGTGAGGTTATTAGTATTTCGCTTGAGAAAAAGACCTGAGACAGCTGCCATGCAAGGGCCACCTAGGGAAATGGTTGTCTAGGGTATATCTCACCATGCCATCACCCAAGTACTCAAAGACACTGCACCTATGATTCAAAGATGCCTGGCTACTTTTCACACCAGCATCAGACTTGGCAATGCTGGTTTTATTGGCATTTAGAATCTAACAGTTTCTGTGTTGGGGAAGATTCCAACCAAATTTCAATGCAGTTCTTTGGAGACCAAGTACTGTTGCCCTGAATGAAGGATGTATGAAGACATGGAAAGACATCAGATGTTCAGAAAAAATCCCAAGGATTTGGTAGATGCCATAAACATGTAATAGGTGCAAGGAAAATCTTCAAACAATAAGCAGAGCCAGTCTAAGAGACTGGTTACATCATCTACAACAAGCAACCCGGTAGGATTGAGGCTACTCCATAGCTTTGTGTCTCATATTCCACCATGTATCCTGAACTCGGTTCATGGGTCTGCATAATTTAAAACATGCTTGTCCAGCTTGGATTCAGTTTTCCTTTCAGTACTTTCTTTTTACCCTTTCTTTTTGGAATGTGAATGTGAATGTTTACTGTTTATCACTGGGTGTTGGAATTATATAACTTATTGTATTTCAGATATTCATGGTTAAAAGTTTGTTTTGAGTCTCCAAAGTGGCTTTGGAGTGGAATTTTGAGCATTATTGGAATTGTTGAAACTCTGAAGAAGGCATTATTCCATTTTCAGGTTTGTGCAGAATCGTTTTATCACATTAGGCAGAACTACTTACTTGCCATTTTATTTATGTAGAGATTATATGTAGCTTAAGGAGATGAGATAAATGTCAAGTTTACAAGGGTGAACTTGTACCAAATGATCTAACTTGCCAAATTATTTAGTGAAGAGAGTCCTGGAAAGGCAAATGGATCATCAGTATGCCAGGCTCTTCAGCAAACGAATCTACTGATAATTATAGCTGAATATACTCTTCGAAGGTGGGGCTCAACTAGCAGAGATAGGTGGTAAGCCTTGTGTCATTGGAGGGTTTATCTCTTGCAAGTACTCTTCTGTGTTTGCCTTTGTGGCTGCAAAGTGTAAACAGCTTTGCTCAACCATGTCTTCCATTATGAGATTTCTTCCTTGGATCATAACAACCATGAATTTAAACTTCTGGATCAAAAGTCAGACAACTGTTATCAGTCAAACTGCTGTTGTCAGTTTGTCCCAATAATGGGAAAGGGGACTAATACACTCACACTAATCAAGTTTTATAAAGTCTGCAGGTATCAACCCGGGCATCCCTCACTTGGATGTAATAAAGCTATGTTAGAACAAAGCTATGTCAGTTGTTACACAAGAGACAGTACCACTAATGATTAATGATGTTAATTCATGGATTGGTTTAACATTGTTCTAGTGGTGGATAATGAATTTACTAAAGAGGAACCCTGGGTGGGATGGCACCAACCAGTTGGCTTGTATCCTGAATGAAATACAAAGATAAAGAAGGAAATTTCACTTTTTCCTGCCTGCCATGGTATGGACTGTTTCTCTTCTGCCAGGCCATTTTGCATTCAAGTAAGCAGCTACAGACTGGAACCTCTACAACCTGTGAATTAAAATATTGTTTTATTCCCTTAAATTGTGGGTGTCACATATTTCATCTCAACAACCAGAAAGTAATTAGATACAGACAGTGAAGCTTAAATGTCACATAGTTTCTCTTATACAATAAAACTAAAATATTAATAAACAGTAAAATACAACATAGATAACAAGAAGACAGATCTTCCTCAAGAAGGAAAAGAACCAAGAGATGAGGGAATATAAGAAAGAAGGGGAGGGAAAGCTGATGAAAAAAGGGAAACATATTGAAAATGCTTATAATAAAAAAGGGAGGAAATCAAGAGATGTATGTGGTGGGAGGGAAGGAAGGAAAAGAGGAGAAAAGAGAATTAACATGTACTATGTACATGCACCAATTCTCCACAAGGACTGTAAGCATTATGTACTAAAAACATGTCTGGAAAAAAAATTGCTCCCAAAGAAAGCTCAGAAGATGCCATATAATAGTAACAAAGCTCTTAGAAGTTTTCAGATATGTGTATTTCAAGTATTTATAAAAAAATATACAAACCGTTATAAATATCTATATAGAATAATATTTCCATCAGTTTTATTATCCACTTTCCAAAATCAAGAAAGACTATTATAAAATGGTCCATATTTATGAAATGTATTCCTCCTTACACATATATTTCAATTAAAATTGAGTTTAACACAATGCCTATATTTTTCAAATAAAATTATGACATAGACAAACAGGTCTGCAGGGCCCTAGATTCAGTTGAGAAAATTAAGTAGCAACTAACCAATGAGAATATAAATTATTTAGCAGACATTAACAAAGATATGGTAACAAAGTTACAGGTGGCTTCTCAGAAAGTTCCAATCTTTTTCCATGGTTGGACATTGCAATTACAGCATGTCTATTTTCTAAATATTTTCAACTATTTGACAGAAAATTTCTTTATATTTTCCAAAAGTTATTCTTAGCTGTGTATATCCATGAGAAAAGATACTTTGTAAAAGTAGCCTGTGTGTGTGTGTGTGTGTGTGTGTGAAAGAGAGTGTATTTATTAATGCTGTTAGGCATATCACCATGTCAATTCTACTTAGCAATTTTATTTAAATGTAGGTGAGAAGATATTAGGTTTTTAATTTAAAATCCATAGACAAAACAACATTCTAATTCTTATTAGACTCATGAACCTTATGACTGATACAGTGTTTGCTTCTCAGGATATGAAGCTATTCTTTAATGATGTACAAGACTATAAAATATCTGTAATGGGTGAACTGATTTTAGTACCATACATATAAATAGCTTTCATTTGTTTGTGCAGACATTTAGATTATTAGCTATTTAATTTCCAAATTGATTTCAGTCATCTAAATTAAAATAATCTTGATAATAAATAAATGAGTGATTTTTTTCTGTCTTTCACATTAGGCAATTGTTACCTGAGCTGCCGTTTCCAAAAGCTGATACCGTTAGTTTTTTCATTCCTATCTTTCTTCTTTACTTCAGTGAAAATTATTTTCAAATACTAAAGATTCTGCTGAAATCTTTTTTAATAGATTTCACATAACACTATTATTTTATTTAGATTTCAATCCTCATTGTTTCTCAGCAAGATTATTTTTTCAGTAAGCAGCTAGCTTCTTTCTAAATTTTAATCTTAGTATCTTTAATTTCTTTCCCTGATAAGATGACAAAATATTTATAACCTATTCCATTCAGATTTAGTATATTTTTAGATTTGTATTATCACATGCAAGGATTTACACTGTTTTACCTACACTACTTTTATTCTCAGTTATATACGCCAAAATAAAATTGGCTGATAATAATTCATATTTGTTTGGATTCTATCATCATTAACAAAGGTAGTCCTGAGTCTCTTTAAGAGTGGATGGAATGTCATGAACAAGTCTTGAAATTAGCTTTTCAGGCTCTGGATTACTTTTTTCAATAGTACTTTTATTAGTTAGTTTTTAAGACATTTCTTCTCTTAAAAGGAAAATCTCTATTCATGTAGAATAAATGAGTGAAAAATCCACACTACCTGGTATTAGCCATTGCTGTAAAGCCATCTTCTACCATCTGGTGTAAATATAAAGTCCTCCAAAAAATGTGTACAAAGAGTTTGTCATGTTTACAAGCAGTTTGTCATAGTAACAAAAAGTCTGGAAACGTATGGCCACCACTATGAACATCTCTTGTGATTGTACAGGCCAAAAGTAACTTGTATTTATCTCATAATGTCTCAAAAATTTAGTGTTAAAATACTTATACAACTTTTTCTTTTCCAGAGGTATACATTTTCTGGTGGCTCTGTAAGAAGTATCAGTTCTAAGTCTAAATATTTCCCATAACTCCTATAAATATGTCTATGAAATCATGGCCAAAACCACTACAAAATTTTAGGTTATATAGTCATTAAAATACAAAAAAAAAACAAACACTTACTTTTGAGCTTAGATCAGAGGCTAGTCATCTGCAGTTAAAATAGTTCTTAAATCTTTAAAAATATGCTTAGTCTATTTGTTCATGAAAAAAAAATGTGACCAATAAATACCTGACAGTGTCTGACAATCAGTGTAATTATTGAACAAACTATGAGAGATTGCTTTACAAGGTGATGCTGCATTGTGGCTATATGTGTCTTATATACTCAGGGGGTAAGAATTTCTTTTGACGCAGGCAAACTTATAAGCACAGATATCTTCTGCAATAGAATATAATTATACAGAAATTTGTCAAAACATAGAAAAATTTAGACAGGGAATCTAGGGGAAAAGATGTATTGTGCGATAATGAAGAATTATTTGTACAAGAATGTATTATGTCACAAGGAGAGTTTGGACAGGGACATTTTGTTTTAGATGCTCATATTCTCCTAAGTAGGAAAATCAATGGTGGCAAGTGCTGCTTAAAGGCAAAGATGACTTCTGAGCAATGACTGATTGATGCAGCAGTTAGAGGTTAATTGCTTTGAGAAGAGGGATGGGGACAGAATCCTGTTTAGAGTAGATTTAAAGGGAACAAGCATATTGCAATTGTGAACATAAGTAGATGACTGAGTCAATAGTTTTAGGAGATGTAAGGTCATTGGAGGGATATTTTCTTTCTCAGTATTTTTAAACCTTGATGGGCTAATACAGTAATGATGAAAATTTCTATCATGAAGAACTTGAAAATGCATGCATATGTAACAATATTTAGTAATCAAACATATTTAATACAATATATAGAAGGATTTTGCTTCAAGTAAGAGGGGATTTTCAAAATTTTCAATGTAATTAAATGATAATTTTTAAGGACATAAATTTGGATAACTTGATTTAAATATATATCTTTAAATTATGTATATTTGAATAATTTAAATAATTATGTATTTAAATAATTTAAATATATATGTTATATTCTTTGGCTTAGTTAATTTTCTTTTGTTGCCAGTAAATAATACCCAACACCCAGAGTGAAAGGGGAAATTTATAGTTTGATCACATTTTGTAGAAGTTTCAGTCCATAAGCAGCTGGCTCCAAGGAAGGGTGGTATGGCAGAGGGGCAACCGTTCATGGTGGCAGAAGATGGCAAAAGTAAAAAGACCAAAAGGGAGAGCAAGTCTCTTTTCCTTTCTTATGTTGTATACAAGCTACTCACCCTAGGGCTTTTGTAGCACTCACATTACCAGTCCCAGCACTGGACAATGAGCCAACCATAAACTCTAATTCAGTTTCCACAAAGTCCACCGTCATAACTGCATGGGACTTTGGGACAACATGCAGAAATAAGTCATAACATTACTCTATTCATGTATACAGTGTTATGTTTCATATAACATTACATAAATTTAATTAAAAATTAAAGGGAAGACAGCTAATGATGCCGGGGTGTTATTGAGTGTGGTTCTTTTGGAAACTGGAAGCCTAGCTGACTACACTGATTTCCTGGCAAACCCCCGAGAGCAGGTTGGGTTGTGGGAAACATAGATAACACTGCAGATGTCAACACTGGCAGTGAAGAGTCCTAGGTTTTCACCAGGGGGATATGCTGAGTAGATGAAAAGAAAAATTTTGGTCATGAACTCAAGAATTGAACATACATAGACTATGTAAAATGTTATCAGTTATAAAACTTACCTTTGATTTTTTTCTACATTGCTGAGATTGCCAATGTAGTAATCCCAGCATTCATGAGGCTGAGGCAGGATAATCACATCAAATTTAAGGCCAATCTTTGCTTCACATTTCAGGACCAGGCTGACCTATATAGTGAGAACTTGTCTCAAAACAAAACAATAACCAAATAATAATAATTATAATATATTGCTGAGTTTAAGTTTTGTCTCAAATTACTTCTGAGACTCTGAAAAATAAACCAAAGTGATCAACTGAGAACCTTAACGATAAATATCACCTTAAATATTCCATAGTCTAGTTTAACAAGTTAAAATAAAAGCACTGTTCTGAAAGAATTATGGAGAATAAAATTTTAGTTAAATTAAAACTAAAATTCACCTTAACAACTTTGACCTTCTAAGTTTTTCTATCAATTTACTACACTGCAAGTAAATGGACAAATTAAAGTGTGACTTGTGTTTACAATGTATACACATTTATCAATCTGACAGCCAAATTGAGAGCAATAAGAATTATCCCTTTTTATTTAAAGCAGTGGCAAAGTTTATTTTAAAAAGCAAAAGTGAGGGAGAAACTAGCTCTACAGAGTGAGTTTGGGCTCAGTGAAAGAGGAAAGCAGGGCTGGCTAGCATGCGGAAAGCCACAGGAGGCCTGGGTTTGTTTTGTGAAGATTAAAATTGTTGACTCTATCAAACAGATGAACTATGGTACAGATTTACAACTGTTGGAGGTCTAGTCAAAATGCTAGAGTTAGAAAATAAAAATGAAGGTATGTTAAACACAAATACCTGTATGTTTCTTGGTAGTAACAATTTTCAAAGCTTGGTCTCAGAAATTTTCAACTTAGGTCCTAGAGAGTAAGTTTCTAGAAATTTTAGCTAATTATAGTAAAGACTAAATATGAAAATTTTGAACTAAATAAGGTGAAAGATCAATGGAATTGTTGTTCTAGACTGAATATAATTTAAAATAAAAAATTCTATTTGGAGTCATGTGAAGTTGACTCCAAATGTCGTAAAACATCAAGGAACTAAGTTCCAATTTCATTGTTTCAATTTTGAAAATAGAAATATGTTAGTTTATACCAGAAAGAAAATTTTATTATCATGGTTTAAACATGTTAAGGAAGAAACAAATATCTCTGTTGCATTAATGACAATTTATGAACAAACACGCATTTATGAAACAGTACTTAGAAAAATATGAGAAAATAAAATCAAAAAATGTGTATGTGTTTAGATAGTTACAGAATATAATATATTGCCTGGAAGGATAAAAAAACCAGAGTGTAAAAGAGAAGGAAGGAGAAGGAGAGAATGGTGGAATGAGAAAGAAGGGGAGAAAAAAGAACAGAAAAGTATCCAAGAAACTAAAGCATTTCTTTTCCAGGAGAAATGCAACAATGGTGGAATATAAATATAAACTTGAAGGAGCAACCATTCAGTTCACTAATTTTGTACTGTTTTTTCTTTACAGAGTCATGCCAAATGTCATTCCTGAGGTGGCTATTTATGTACAGTGCCATAACATAGTGAGATTAAAGGTTAAAGTCAATAGTAGAAAGAACTTCATTAAAAAGGTCTTACTGTAGAGTTAGAAGGTCTTTTTACAACTAATGTTAAATGGAGAATTAAGGCAATGATCCAGATAATTAAAGTAAAACAAACCCTATATATGTCAGAAAAAAAGTGGAAATTTGAGGCTTAAATCATCATGAATTACTGTCTACATTCATCAAGTTAATGGGGGAAATTATTCAGCATGTACTTAAAATAGGATACGTATCTTTAATTTGAAGTCACTTCTCATCCAGACACAGATTTACTGAATTTTTCTTTCTTTCTTCCTCAAAGTCTCAGTAATTTTTCCTTTAATACAATGAACTAAATATTGAGACTAGGAGGTGAAAAAGTAAATATTTCATGCACTCTAGATAATTTGTGAAAATTTCCAATTATTGAAATTTGTGTAAGAGTTGGAAAACTGTTAGAACACATAACAAAGACAGAAATCAAACAAAATTTTTATATTCAAAATCTCGATGTAAACTAGTGTGGTAGTCAGGGGTTGCGAGGACAACAATTATATACAGGTGACATAATTTATAGTATCATTTATAATGGTCACCCAAGGAGTAAAATACAAAGAAAGTGCAGGCGATCTGTCTGTAACATTAAAGACCTAGAAAATCCAGCCGAGGGCCTGGGTCACATAGCAATAACCTGCATGAGTTCAGCTGAAAACCTAGAGCCCGTGACAATGACCCATGAAATCTATTTCATGGATCTGTGATGGGAAGGCATCAAAGGTCAGGGGTGGAAGCTAGAAAGTCTATGTCAGTGGAGTGAAGGAGCTGTGCCAGTAGGTTGAGGGTTCTGTAGTGGAGCCACGAGACACTCAAATTAAGGACCAGGGCTCCCCTGAAAGGTACTACAGCCCTTCTCAGCGACATCAAGTTCCCAAGTTCCTCAGATGATGAGAACAGCCGAGTACATATCAGGAAGCTAGTAAGAGAAACTTCTTCCAGAGATTCAACAACATATCTTTCCATCCAGAGCCAGAAAGTGGTGCTCAAAGTAAGGACCAAAGCACCCGCAAAGTGAACTGCAGCCATTCCTAGCAACAAGAACCCAAGCTCCTCTGATGATAATAACAGTTGAGTTCATATCAGGGGAACCAGCACGACAAGCTTCTCCAGGAGAAGCAATGGTTCCAAACAACAGCACCACTTAGGAGAACCCACAGTACTACTCTTCCTCTCTAGGTCTCCTTTTCAAATTTAATTTAATTTAATTTTATTTTACTTTGAGAAAAAAGCAAAAGATAGGTAAACATACTACTAAGTTTTTGTTAGTTCATCAAACAATACTTTGTACTGTCACTGTTTGATTGTCCACTTTTTATGCTTTGATTTTGTAGCTTGGTCAACCACTTTTAAGTCTCCTTTTTATGCTCCAACAGTACTCGAGTGGGTCATCCATGCTCACCACTATACTGATTCAGTTCAGCTGGTGTTTAAACTGACCACCAGTTACCAATCCATTACAACTTGAAATGCATTACAACCAAGGTCTGCATACCATGTGTTTTCAGATATACTTTTATCTTTACTGTGCTGAGGATTAGTATTAAGCTGCATCTCAAGGCTTTTTTGTTTTATTATCATTAGTAGTTTGCATTAAACTACCTTGAATTATAATTTTCTAAAACTTTCCATAGTAAGACAAATAAATCAATGTGGAAAAAATATAGATATGAGAAGCAAATTTCCTTTTTCAAAAAAGTAACTTCCCTGTTCAAGTTTGGAACTGATCCATTCTTTATTGTGGTTGTTCACATTTAGGTGTCAAGATATGCTGCTGTTTCAGTGACAAATTTCTCTTACTGAAGATGCAGAATGTTAGTAAGTAGCACAGGATAAGATCAAACCTGTGTTTCTCCTCTCTTGGACCCCCAAACTGGTAGGATGATAGGTGTGCACTAGCCTGCCCAGGTAATGTTAAAAATGATGCTATTGCATCCCACTGTTTATCAAAGTCATCAAAACACAGTGATAATTGATACACACTATAGTATTTACATATCTTTGGTTCAATTCTCTTTTTCTTTCCTTCCTTCCTTCCTTCCTTCCTTCCTTCCTTCCTTCCTTCTTTTTCCTTCTTCTTTCTCTTTCTCTTATCTTCTCTCTCCCTTAAGCCCCTTCTCTCCAAGTCATTCATTTTCTTGGTTACTTTTTTTCACATTGCTGAGACATAATACCTGGCACCCAAAATGAAGGAAGGAAACATTTATTATTATTTCTATCATACTTTTCCAACAATAGTGATGATACTCATTTGGCTTTTGCAAGAATCTACCAAATGGTTAAACAACACATAAGATAATTACATGATTAAGATACCTGCTGATTTGTCCTTTACAAGGGTGCCATCAAATCCACAGGTAAAATTAATGGATTTCAGTTCTTGAAATAGTACTTCTTTATTTTCTTATTTTTATTTTTTTAAAGTAGTACAATACAGCAGAACAAGATGGAACACAGCCAATTGAGATAGTGTAGTGAAATTGGTACAGAACTTCACAGAAGGTTACCAGGATAAGAGTAATAGGTACTATAGTACATCTCATTTTCTTCACAATAGTTGTTCTTTCAATCAAGTATAGAAAAATCAAAGGAAATACAGAACATTATAGAACTTATCAAAACAGAATATTGAATAGAGTAATACCATTTATCAGAACAAAGCAAAACAGTGATAAAAATATTTGTCTTCAAAGGGATGGTATTAGGAAGTCCCCCTTATTTGTTATCTTGCACATAGTCAACTTCACAAGAGATGCTCAGATCTCTGGCTCCCATTTGCTAATGGGGGGGTGTCTGAATCTTAGTAGGCTCACAGCCACTTACCAGAGTGGTGAGCTGTTTGCTTGGTTTCCCAGCGCCCTAAGTTCCAACATGGCACGGATCTCAGGAGACACTGACGGATCTCACTCTGGGGTGGGTGTGGCTTGCCAAGCCAAGCCACAGCCAGTTACCAGGGCAGCAAGCTAGCTGCTTGGTTTCACAGTGCCCTAAGTTCCAGCATGGCACAGATCTCAGGGGATGCTGATAGTTCTTGTCCTGGGGCAGCCTCGGCTTTCCAGGCCACAGCCACTTACCAGGGTGGCAAGCTGGCTGCTTGGTTTCTGAGCACCCTAAATTCCAACATGGCGTGGATCTCAGGAGACACTGATGGTTCTCACTCTGGGGTGGCTGAGGCTTGTCATGCCACAATACTTCTTTCAGGTATCTCCAAGGTTATTTATACTGATACCATAGTAAGTGAAATTTTACTCAGAAAATTGAGTAATGAAAACAATTGTCACTTAATGATACCTGTTAAATTTTACTGCTAGATATTTGATATGAAAAAAATTAATAGCACTGAGGGCATAATGTATGGTTTACCTGAGATAAAAGAGAGCTAAACTAGTGATTTGGGAACATTTAATTAAAATAATTATAATCTAATCAAAGGTAATTATAAAATCTGTAAAGTTTTTCCATGTATTTTTCAATTGATTTGTGACATACATGCATACTAACCGTGCAATGGACATTTTAAGAGTTACAATACAATCAGCCTTGGTATAAAATACACAGCACTTCAGAACTTCCGAATGATACTCTGCTCTACTCTACTCCAACTGTCACATCCAAGGTCTTCAGTAAAAATAATTTTGAATTTTGTAAACAGATATTGCCTGATACAGAATTTCTTACAGTGTATATTTTTCTGTTCCTGAATTTCTGCACTCAATATTGTGTATGAGACATTCACCAGTGTTTTGCCTTTTTTATTTATTACTACATGCTACTTACTACATAAATGTCATAACTGATTTCTGAATTCAATGTATAAAAGCCACTGAGATGTGATCCAATTTGCATTACATTCAATAAATAAAGCTTCTAAATGTCTATGTGTCTATGATGTTGATAAATATGTAGGTTACACTTATGTATGCTGGATTTTTCATTTTTGAAGAATCCTCTCCTATCATAGAATCAGTCAAACTGAATGGTAACATGTTTTCCAACATAATTGTAATAATTTTTAATAGTAGAAGTGTTTGAGTGTGCAGTTATTCCATTCAAACTATCAAACTTTTTGCATGCTCATGAAAATTTTCAATAGTTTCTGTTTTGAATTTTAGTAAATCTGTTCTTTGTGCAGCAGGATCATATCTGGGTTTTGATCTTCATTTTTCTAAAAACTAAACAAGATATTGAAAATAAATGTTTATGCCTTTTCTGTATAAATAGCCTCTTTTTGTGTTCTCATGTTGAGTATCTTTATCATTTTGAGGAGATAATTATCATATATTTTACCCAAAGCTTGAAACAGTAACAACTTGTACTCAGGGGTTGCAAGGAAAACAATTATATATGGGACACATAATTTATGGTATTGTTATATGTATTTTTAATGATTTAAGTGGCAAATATAAAGAAAGTGCAGGAAATCTGTCCACAACACTAAAGACCTAGAAAATCAGGCTGAGGGCCTGGATCCCATGGCAATAACCTGCAAGATTCAGCTGAAAGCCTAGAGCACAGGACACTGACTCATGCAAGTCTATTTCAAGGATCTGCACTGAGAAAGCCCAAAGGCCAGTGGTGGAAGCTAGAAAGTCTATGCCAGCAGAGTGAAGGATCTGTGCCAGAAGGCTGATGGCTCTATGCTGGAGTGAAGAAGTGATGTTCAAAATAAGGACAGGGGCTCCCCTGAAAAGTACCACAGTCATCCTCAGTGAAAATGAGGTCCAGAGCACCTTAGATGATGAGGACATCAAGTGTACATTTCAGGATGCCAGCATGTCAAGCTTCTCCTAAAGAGCGAATAGCACACATCTTCCCTTTCAGAGCTGGGAAATGATGCTCACAGGAAGGACCCGAGCTCCCACAAAGTGAACCACAGCCACTCTCAGCAACAAGATCCTGAGCTCCTCCAATGATAATAGCCAATTCCATATCAAGGAAACCAACATGACAAGCTCCTCCAGGAGAACCCACAGCTCCAAACAACACCAATACTTGGGGGAACCCACAGTGTTATTTTCCTCCTTTCCACATCTTTTTGTGTGGGCAGCTTTCCTTGGGTGGGCCATCTACACTCAGCATCACACTGATTCAATTCAGCTGGTGCCCTTAGCCACCAGTTTTTAATCTGATACTCAGCTATGATCCCAACAAACTGAAAGCTGAAGCAGACATCACAAATATGTGGCCAGACTGGGAAATATAGCAAGAGGCTGTTTAAACTATTGTTAAGAAAATTTAAAAAAAAGTTTGAGGGTGTATTGTGGAATCCTTTGTTTCAATTCATTTAAGCCAGTATGATAAATGTGTATTCAAAAAAAGAAAGAGAAAAAAGAAAAGAAAAATGCATGCACTCATGGTTTCAGAGGTTTCAGTGCATGATGTCTGGCTTGAAGGCAGTAGCAACATGAGAGAAGTGTTGTGAAACAAAGATACCTAGCATCTGAAGGCCATGACACAGACAGAGCAGCATCTGAGAGGAAGGAGTATTGCTCCATGATCTACCCAGACGCACCCATTAGTGTGCGTTACCAATCCCCTTGGTAGCTCCCAAACCAGTACAGTAGTCACAAATGAGTTTATCCATTCCACTAAAGTACACATCATACACGATGTGGCCATTTCACATCTTTGGTAATTACTGGGGATGTGTATCTGGTTTCCTATGTGTTCTGAGTTCCATCCTTTATATTATGCGAAACACTGCTGTTCAAATTTTTGCTCCTCTCTAGCCAGTCCCACAGTGATGGACTTTCACCATGTTTTCATCATGTTTGCCTTCTAATATATTTGTAGTTTGCATACAAGGTAATATTTAAAAGGGGAAAACTGGTATTTCTGTGATTACATCTCATAATTGATTATTCTTTCTCTAATTCCGTCTGTTGATTTCACCTACTGTAACTCTTACGCATTACTTCACTCTTCTGCTTAAATTCTTCACCAACACTTTTTCTCTCTTCTTGTTTATTACAGATTCTTTGTGTCCTTTAACACAAAATATGTAGTGATGCATCACATCTTCCTTCATGTTGCTATTCTTCCTTTTTACTTATTTCCCTTTGTCTTTCACAGGGACGTCATTGTAATGACTGATTTTAGACCTGGCATCCATTTTATCACCTCTCTTCCTTTTTTAACTGATTACATTGCACAACATTTCTCTTCAGCTTCCCTTAGCAAGACCTCAAATTATCTTAATTGTAACAAATTTTAAAGTTATAACTCTGTCAATCATTGGTTCATCAGCAGCATTTGTTGTGGTCTTATATTGTCCCTACAGTAAAAGATTTTTCTTTCAGCTCTCAGGCCAAAGTCATGCATATTTTTTTTTAAAGTTCATGTACTTTGTGACAAATGACTATAAATAATAAAGAGTATGGCAGGTGTTTTGTTTTGTTTTGTTTGTTTTTGGTACCGGGGATTGAACTCATATCCTGATGTTTGCTAGGCAGGCGCTATGTGACAGTTAAATGAGTATGACAGTTCTGTCAGGGCATCAATTGACTGAATTAGTGATATACCCTTATGATTGGAGGAGCATAATTCTGGGAGCATTTGGGTATTTGGGTTGGGGATGGATGTGTGGCCTTGGTGACTATGTATGATACTTGGGCCTCACTCCTCTAACAACATTTCCCTGCTCTGCCTCTTCACTGCCATAAACTAAGCATCTCTGCCCTGCTATATTGTTTCCTCCTTAGAGACATCTGACAGTGGTTTGAATAGTCTAAGACCAGGAGCCTAATTAGGCCTCCTGTCCTTGGGGCTGTCACATAGTAATTCTCTATAATGAGGAAAAATTAGTACCCAAAATGGGGTTATTGCTGTGTCTACAGCTGACAATGTGATTTAGAAGTCACTGGAACTTGTGGAAATATTTGTAAAAGTTTAGGAGATGCAGCCTAGAGCAACTGTAAAATGATGGAAGAAGAGCTGATGTGTGACTCTTATCAGATCTCAGAAAACCTGAATTCTGATAGGCATGTCACCGGCAAAGGCCGGACTCAAGAGTTTCAACTGGCATCAAGGCTTATGTTGGCAGTTGGACTACTGTGTTATGCTTTGGTAGAAAATGTGTCTATATTTTAGACATGTTCTGAGACTTTGCAGGACAGTGAGTGTAAGGGCAGTGGACTAATTGATCTGACAAATGACATTTCAAGCTAGTCCAACATTCAGTTTCTGATATGAGTACTGCTGGATGCATTAGTGATAAATAAAATGAAAGACATGTTCTCGTGAGAAAAAAGCAGAAAATTTTGAAAAACTTTACATTTTGGTGCAAAAAGAAATATGTGGGCCAAAAGACATGTGGTTGCTCAAGAAATTAGTAACATTCAAACAAAATTAACTACAGTAAAATCTTTGCTTGTAACTTGTTCTGTGAGTGTTCCATGGGTTGAGAAAACATTTTTAATAAGTTTAACTTGATAAACCAGTGATGTCTTACAATTCAAATAGTATGGGTTGAAGAATTTTACAGGATCATAAGTGAGCCAATAGTTTCTTTCTCTCTCTCTCCTCTTTCTCTCCTCTCTCACCTTCTCTCTCTCACTCTCTCTCTCTCTCTTTCTCTATCTCTCTGTGTGTCTTTCTCTCTTTCTCTTCAGGATCGTGTGTGATAATCTCCCAATAGCAAGAGGTTAATGGAAGAATTATTTGTCTGCAGCAGAGGAAAATGGAAAGACAATGGAATTCCTTACATCAAATGAGATTATAGAGGTATGTAAAAAGTGGCAAACACTGCACAATTTTGCAGAAAAATCACAACTCAAATTAGGTTGTAGCAGTATAAGTTTTGCATCTGTTTAATGACAATACAGTATTACATTTCCATGAAGTTCCCAAGAAAAGCAAGTGTCTTTGGATAGATTCCTTGTTGAAGTCACATGAATAGATTCTAATGAGCCAATAAATAGCACAGATTCTGTTAGTGTTAGTGAAAGTTGTCCTACACAACACCCCTTTTTTGTCTTGTCTCCTTCACTCTAGCCAAGAAGGTTTTTAAAAGAAAGAGCATATTAATTTGTTCATTTTTCTTGATATTTAATAATTTCTCATTATTTTGTATTAAATAACTACTCATTCACATAATATATGTAATCACTGTATATGAATATTTTGGGGTCATGGAATGATAAATTTCTGTTATTATGGAGAAATCTGCCTTTACACAAGTGCTCTGCATTACAAGCATGTTTTTGAAATGAATTAGGCTGGAAAAACAAGATTTTACTGTACTTTATATCAGGACCAAAAAAGATGCATTCCAAAAATCAGCAAGTTCCTACCTGATGCAAGTTTAAGAAGACAAAAGTGGAAGCATTTTACTTGAAGAAAGAGTTCCTTGAAACCCTGTTTGAGAAGGTCCACCTACTAAAATATTTTCCCAGAATTCATTTTACTGTGTTTGGCTTCCCAGGAACTCAGATACTGCAGCCATTGTCCAAAATTGCTCAGCTATTGCTTAATCTGGGAGCAGACTTTTGCAATGTCTTTATGGGGTTGGTTTTAGCAATATAAAGAATGCAAGAATTGTGGGTTCAAGATGTCTTCCACCCAGATTTTAAATCAAGGCCTCGAATGACAGACAAGTAGCCCATAAGACAACAAGGAGATTAGGTGTGGAGATGAATTCAAATTTGCTGTTAACATTCTAAGAAGTTGAAGACACTAGAAATTTGGAAAGTCTGATGAAAGCTGTAGCTAGAGAGCAAATAGCCTAAATGCGAAGACTCATGACCTGCAACTATCAAGACATAGGGAGCAGCTGCCCAAGCTCTATGCAACTTACATTTTACAGTCTATCATACTCCCTGGATTCCAGACTTGGATCTACAACATTCAACATTTTCCCTGATGGGCTTCAGTCTTGTTTTGGTCAGATTCTTCTCTATCTTCCTATGCCTCCATTTTGGACTAAGAATATTTATCCTCTGCCATTGTACTTTGGGATTCTGAAGTTGACACAGTGTGACATATGGTGGCTACAGTGTCAATTTGATTTGCTTTGTGATTACACAGGGAACTGGTAGAACATGCTTCTGTGTGTCTCTAGGGTTCCATGGAGTTATGGTCCATTTCTCTGTCTCTTCTCTTCATCTGATGTGATTCCAAGCTATTATGAACTAAATATCTTTGCTCTATTTTGATCTTCTGCCATGTTTCTTCCTAGAAATCAATCACTAATAAATTGAAATTTTCTGAGACCTTGAGCTAAACTGAAATAACCTCCTATTTAAGTTGTGCTATCAAATATTGTGTCTCAGCAATGGGAGAATTGACTAAAATATCCAGTAAAAGAAGAGAACCAGAATAAGCAGCAATTACAATAAAGACACAGGTGTTAGAGAATATAGGAGTGTCATATGTACAATCAGGATACATGTTTACTGGTAATAAAATAAATCATATAAAATTACTTAATTTCATCTATTCCAACTGACTTAAAAAGTTTTAAATTAATTAAAATAAGCATTGGTGTACAAACAATTAAATATTCTCAATTAAGTGTGTAAAGAAGGATAAGACACACACATTATCTAGGGCTATATTATAGATGTGAAAATCCTTGGAATATAATGAGAATCATAGAGGAAAAAAGCTATAGAGGCAACAAAGAAAGGTAGGAAAGAAATAGAATTATTCATTTATTAATGTCTATGAATAAACTCAAATGATGGAAACAAAGAACACTTTGTTTTTGTATGGTGAGTGAGGGCACAATGTTCATGTACTAAAAAAAATTATATGACATAATAAAAGGATTTGAGTTGTCTCCTGTATCACGTAATATTGGCAATACAAAAATTTGTATCAAGATGGAGCTTACTGGGATATGTCATTAAGAAATAATGAGTGATCAATGATAATGTGAGTAACATGGAGAAGATGAGATTCAAAATGAAACAGATTATAAAGGAAATTATGAATGATAAAAATGAGAATAATTAAAACAATAATTTAAGGACAGTTGAAAAAGTGTCAGGCAATTGTGTTATGTTAATTCTTCGACATACTGGGTAATTAAAACACAGTGAGAGGTAGTTTTGGAATAATACAACTTTGTGTATGAACAATTACATTTATGACTGAAGTAGAACAGTAAACATTTATTCAGTAATAGAGACATTTTGGCTACCAGGGCAAGGAAAGAAACATTCTTCAGAACTGTGTTTCTTTGTGGGCACAAGAGCTTGAGCTAAAAGCCTACTTCAGCTCTGTTTTCTTTTATGTGCACCATTTAGCTCTATATAACTGCCTACTTCAGCTCTGTTTTCTTTTATGTGCACCATTTAGCTCTATATAACTGTCTGGTATTCAATAAAATGGTGTCTTAAATGATTTAGGAGTTTCTACTAATGACCTGACAAGAATTTGGGGATAATATCAAAATTGATTTGCACAAATCCTAGAATCAATTATAAACAGAAATTCAGAAAAGGCAATTTTTCCATAAAATGTGAATTATATTTCTCCCGTATTTCATGATTCTGATGCTACAACTTCATTTTTTATTTTAAAGAGAAAAAAGGAATCATAGCAATAAAATAGAGTCTCAAAACAGGCTAGTAGGACATAACAATAATTAATACAATGTGTACTTTTATTCAGAATACAAGATATACACATGAAATATTGTCCAGATGATATTAGAAAGGACTTTCTTTGCAATGAACTTAGAGAAATTAGCAGTATTAATATTTTAACTATCTTGTGCATATATATGTATTTTCTCTTTCTTTTCTCCCTTCTTTTCCCCTTTCTCCCATTAGTTTCTCTTTCTTTTTAGTTTTTTCCAAATTCATAATATCTGTTGTACATTTTGGATCTTATGTACTCATTTAACTTGTACTCATTTAATGTCTAACACTATTGAGACAATGTGATATTTACACATGTGGGTCTGATTTATTTCACTTATGAGTATGGTCTCATGTTGCATCCACTTACCTATAAAAGTCTCTAGTTTATCCATCTTTATGGCTGAGAAGTACTCCATTATATAAAAACAAAATCTTTTTTTTAATCTGTTACTGGGTTGGTGGATATTTGTTTCCGATACTTATGTATTATACATTATGCTGCTGTAAAGATAAGTACACATATTTTCTAGTGGTATGATGTTTTTAATTGTTCTTGGAAAATACCCAGGATGGGAATAGGTGGGTTGAATGAGATCTCTAATCCTAATTTTTTAGGGACTCTCCACAGTGATTTCCACAAGTCTACACTCTCAACAGTGGAGAAGTGTTCCTTTTCCCCACAACTCCCTCCCCATTTGTTATTGGTTGATTCCTTAATGATAGTCATTCTTTCTAGAGTGGGAAGGAATCTCAGAGTTGTTTTAATTGCATCTCTTTTATGTTCAGTGATACTGAACATTTTTCAGGTTTTAAATTAAAGATAATTTTATTTTCCTTCTTACATTTCTTTGCATGAATTATAAATCAGATTGTATGTAATATATCGAGTAATATTCTGAGATGTAATATATTAAGCATATTCTGAGATGAATGTTGGGGGGTTATATTTTGCGTGCATATAGTATACACTCACCTTTTTCTAAGACATTTTGTCTGACAGAGGTATACAAGATGTATTTTTTTTTCTGTTTTAGAATTAGATGTACATTTTAAGTGTAGAGTTAGATGAAGGCAAACTTATCTACTGAGGTTACTGCTGGCTTCTTAACTTGTTGCCTTTCCATATAAAAGCGTAAACCATTATGTTCTATATTGAAAGAAGGAACCAATCACAAAACCAGTTAAAGTATTATGTGGTCTTCATTGTGTTCTTAAATGACTGTTAAATCTTGTGTAAAGAGATGGCTGGTTAAATGTAAAATTAAGACTGAAAGTTTTTGATATTAAAGAATATTATACTTTTATTCATCTGTATATATCTGTGTATCACTGATGGACTTATTTTCGCAATTTAATCATTGTAAACATTAAACCAATTGCCTTTTTTTGCCTTAATTTAAAGTGATATGGTGGAATACTTAATTACAATCAGATAAAAGGTCACTTCTTATTCTCACAGAGATAAAATCATAATGTTCTTTCATGCTCATATATAAGTTTATAACTTGCAAAAATTTTAAATAATTAATATGATAATTTAAGTGATATCCAAACCACCTACCAAGAATTTCACATTCAAACTAAGACCATAGCATTTCAATGTTCTCATTCAAGTTAATCAGTTAAGGAAAATAGATCATTAGAAAATGACTAAGTAGATCAAAATGACTAAGTAGATCTTTCATTAATGAATGAATGTCAATATAATATTTATAGTGTTCACATTTACCTAATATGCATGTAGCCAATAGTGTAGAAATAATTATTTTTCCTATGCTAATGAATTTTCCTTGTGAAAAATTGTATTTTTATTATTGATTTTAAAATACTAAGGAAATACAAAATGTATGAGACACAAAATTAATTCAAGTTTGGTCATTCAAATGTGAAAAATTGGACTCACTTCCTCTTGATAGTCAAATGTATATTTTGCAGATCTTTTTAAATTTAGTTTTGTAACTGATGTCTTCCTGCTTCTCAAAATACTTTCTCCTTTGACTGGTAAAGTCTTCAAAGCCTGCTGAATTTCTTCTTGCTCTTTCTTTCTTTTTTTTGTTTTCTTCTTCTTCTATACACTCCCTACTTTCAGTTTTGCAGAAAGGACAATTATTATATTCCTAATGCTTCTTTCTCCTTTACTTCTCATACCCAATAACTTTCATAAGTTCAGATGTTCCAAATAGACCAAACTACTAGTACAAACACATATATAGGTATCAGAAAAGAAATTCATTATGCGGAATTAGCTCCTTTGGTTGTGAAGTCTGCAATTACTAGAAAAGCCAGTCACTGGACTGCAGTGTAAACACTGAAGCCTGATAATCGAGGGAATCAGTGCCGTAATTCTTAGTCTAAGTTCAAAGGTGCAATTACTGAGAGTTCCATTGTCTGAGACCGGAAGAACATTGATGTTCCAGTTCCAACAGAGTAACTGAAAACTCTCCCTTCTACTTTTTCTTTAATTTCAGCCTTTACTGCATTGGATGATGACCACTTTAGTGAGGACAGGCATTCTTCAGTGTATGAAGTCTAATATTAATACCTACAGAAACATCTTTGCAGATAAACCCATAAATAATCCTTTACTAGCAGCATGGCATCCCTTAGCCCAGTCAAATTGATGAAAAGGATCACCCTGAAAAACAGGAAACAGAAACTCTGTAGCTTCCATTACATAACAATCCACAGTTTTCTGCAATGTTTCTTTATTCCAAAATTATTAAATTAAAAAATATGTTGTTTTAACACTAAAATTGCATTTTCATTGTCCTGTCAATGAAACTTCACTGTTCTTATATACACACAATTAATAAATATCAAGCTGAAATATTTTATCATTATTTAGCATATGATAGCACAAAGCCTTCCCTTTACACTGCATATAAATTCTAAAACCATCTACTAATTATCATTATACATTATGATAGCTGTGTAATTTCTGGTTTATATTTATCACTGTATTCAATGATCAACACTTTCAGTGTTCCTTAAGAGAAAATATGGTCTTTCTGACCTTGGAGCCTATTTTATCAGTTTCTTAAAATATTTTCATATTTCTACTTTGTAAAGTCCAATTTGACACCTAATTACCTCCTTAAGTTATACTTTCTAAATTAAGCATTTAATGACCAATAAAATTGACTGACTAGAATAGATGATCAGAAAATGTTGCATTTTCAATTTCCAAAATTTATAATGCCTTTTGTAATTTACTTGACTTTCTAACATTTTAGAATATTCTAAGAAAGTGTATTAATTACTTTGCTTTCACTGACAACACATCATAAAGGAGAGATTTATTTTGAGTGGCAGTTTCCAGTGCATTCAGACCATGTTTATCTGACTCCAAAACACAAATGAAAAGATAAGAGTACATATTAAAATAATAATTTCTCAACCCAAGGCACCAGGAATTGTATTCTGAAGAGAAGAGCTGGGGACAAGAATATACTCTTCTAGATCATGCCCCAAGTGATTCAACTTCATCTAGGACTCAGTTCCTAAAAAATCAGCCATGTCTCATCAATCACTTACTTTAATGAGCATATTGCCCATATGACCCAATAACCTATTAAAACACCACCTCTGAATACATGAGATCTTGAGGGAACATTGTATATCTAGTCTACTCTGGGTCCTAAGAGGCATATGATCATTTTATTATAAAAACATATTTAGCTTATCTCAGTAATTTCTCAAAATCTAATATTTCTGACATTGTTAAAAAGTTAGTGTCCAAAGACTCCTTTGAGACTCAAGGAAAATTCATAGCTGTGAGCTCATGCAAAAATCAAAAAGAAAGTTAAGAATTCCTAACCTAACATCAGTGGTACTAGATAAAGATTCTCACTTCAAAAACATGTATAAATTAATATAAATTAATTTTAAAAAGCACAGCAGGGAAAGCAATAAACTCTGTATTTTTATATCTAAAATATGGGGCAAATTATGGCCAGATGCATATTTTAAAGGGCTTGAACAGTTTTGCCTCTATTAGTTTTTCTGGTTGCAACCCACATGTCTTCCTTCTTAGCCATTCATGGTGATTTTCCTCAGCAGATGATCTATATTTCTGGAATTCTTGCATTTCTGCATTCTTTACCCAAACTTTGTTATCCCTGTCACAGCTTCACATATAATGCCTGGCCTCTCAGATCTTCCAATCTAGATGAAGGTCTTCATGACTCCTAAATCTTGCATTCTTCATGTCTGAAAAATTTCTAGCATTGGTGAAAGTGTCCTCTGAGCCAATCTTAAATAAGAACCTCTAAAATGCATAAAAATTTAAACATTTCCAATATATAATAACTTAGTTCAAATATTACCATCCCAATAGGAAGAACAGGGAATAGATGAGTACATAGTAACTCAAAAGCAAAGACCAATATTAAATCCATTAAAGCCCCACTGATGAGTGCATGAGGCTTTAGGTGGATATCTACACACAATACCATAGCATTCTATCCCTGGACCCTCAGAGTCATACACATCCCTTTATGCAAAAGACATTTGTTCCCTAAGAGTTGCCAAATTCCTAATACTTTCAGCACTGCTGAAGCATCCAAGTCTAATGCTTCCTCTGAGATTTAGGACAATCTTTTTGTTGTGAGTCCCTGCACAAATAAACAAAATTAAACACTTCCACCATACAGTAGCACAAGATTAATATTCTCATTCCAAATAGGGAGATACAAAGGAGTGGGATCAAAGCAAGTCCAAAACCCAACAGGCAAAACATTAAGTCCAGTAGCCCAATGTCTAGTATCTGAGACAGTCTTTGGTAAGATGTGAACTGCAAAGATTTGGCTGGCTCCATCCCATGGAACTGTTCCTACATTTCTCTGTTAGGCTGGCCTTGCTCTCTCCTTGCAGCTTTCCTCAGATGATCTGTGTTCATGGCCTCTCCAAACTTGTGAAATCTCCACTACAGTTTTATTTTTATACTCACAGCTTCACAAACTGCCCTCTCATACAGCCTGAAATTTCCTTCTACAATATGAGTAGAGGCCTTCCTGACCCCACAACTCTTGGATTCTGCATGCACATAAAACAATCACCCATGTGGATGATACTAAATCTGCCACCAGTTAGTTCAGTAGCCAGGTGTCTTGCTCTCTTGGTTGGAGGAGTTGAGTGACTGGACCACTAAACACTCTGAACTTCAGTCTGAGGAATAGATTATCTAGGCTGCTGCTATTCTAGAGCATGGTGCTATGGCACTCTCTTCTCAGAGAAAACTTTCCACCTTTGCAACCTAGAGTCCTGCAGGTTCTTTTGATGTCCTTAAGTCATCTTTTTCATTGTTCTGTTCCTTCTCAGCAGCTTAGTTCTCCTCTGCTGAGTCTTTTCAGTCCATAGAACTACTGGAGCCTCCTTTATGGACAAAGTCAAAATAGTTTAAATCATACTGCTGGACTCTTTGCTCTTCATTTTCTACATATATCTGGATAAATTCTGCCCCCAGGGTAGCCGTGCTGTGACCTCAGCATTATTGTGTTTTGAAATTTCTTCTGCCTCCATTAATCTCAGTCTCAGATAATGAGCTCTGCAGATAAGAAAAATACAGATACACTTTCCACCAACATATGATTTACATCATCTGAAGACAACCAAGGCAGTACTTCTTCCCAATAGAAATCTCCTGCATTTATCTTTACTGTACATTTGTATCAGGATATTGGTCTGCTCAGCTCTAACCAGACTCTCTCTTGAAATATAGTTTAAGGCATTCTGGGGCTGCTTCTTCAGCCTGCATCTTTGTCTTAGTTACTTTTCTTTGATTGCTGGGACAACATACCCAACAACCAATGTCAAATGAGGGAAGGTTTATTTAGCTCACAATTTGTAGAGGTTTCAGTCCTTAATCAGCTGTTTTCAAGGCAGAGTGGAATGGCAGGGGGCAACTATTGATGGAGGCAGAAGACAGTAAAAGAAGCAAGAGCAAAAGAAGAGGGGCAAGACTCTTTTCCTTTTTTATATTGTATACAGGGCTATACACCCTACGGCAGGTATAGCACTCACGCCTCTATTTCCAGCACTAGGCAATGTACCAATCACAAATTAGAGGCTTTGTTGCTTCAAAAAAACTCATTTCCTTCACTGCATGATTCTTTGGGGGGACAATCAGATGCATGCTATAACAATCTTCAAACCAAATTAGTGAATAAAACTGATTCTCATCAGTTATATGTAAGTCACGTACCTCAAACTGAAATATCTGTGATACTAACACCAAAAACCAAAATACATCTGTGTGAAGAGAATATATATCCATGATAATCTTCAAATACCTCAGTTCTGGTAAATGTCCACTTCTGGAACATGACAGACATTGAAGTGTTCATAAGACATTTGAAATTAATGAATGATACTATCTTTAATTATGGAAGTGATTTTAGATTCTGTCTTCAGAGTAGAAGTGAAAACTCAATGTAAGGTAATTTGTGCGAATGACAGCTAGGATTAAAAACTCACATGGGAGTCAGGAATGGAGGCTTATGCATGTTTTCTCAGTAATCTTTGAGACTGACCTCAAAAAAAAAAAGGATGGGGGATATACATCAGTGTGAAGACCCCAGGTTCATTCTCTAGTTTTTAAAATAAAATAAAATAGCAAAAATTCACATAACAGACTGAAGAATCCCTCTCATAAAATTTACCATTCTGATAGAAAAATGTGTAGAAACTTCTCTTTTTTGTCTTTTAATGTAGGTATTCAAATATATCACCTTCCAGTAAAATAGAAATCAACCTACATAAAATTTTGAGCCACCTCAGAAGCTGCCTTACTCTGCAGTATGAACAGTGAGCTAAGCCTCTTTGTCAGTTGCAGAGAACAAATATCAAAACAGTTATCAAAATATGCAGTTGCATGAAAGAAAGTGAAGCAAAAGAAAATTCTGAAAGTAGCAAAAAATGAAACAATAAAGAAAATTAATATTCTGAAAAAGTTAGAATATTCAAGCAGCACATCAAAAGATATTTCAAAGGAACAATAGAATGACCTCAAGTTGACCTTTGCCAAGAAACAGACAGTATTGCTAAGCTGTCTGAAATTATTGAGAGGTGGAAAGTTCAGATAATGTCTTTCCATCATTGCACATGCACAGAAAAGATGTCATTTGGAAATTGTTTTTATTTTCATTACCCCCCAAGCAAAATGCTTTTTTAAATATCAACTTCCTTATTTCTGATGCAAATGCTAAAACTAATTCAAAATGCTCAAGCCCTTGTGTCCTGAAAAGCTTTACACTCAGAAGCACATTTTCATTTGCTTCATTCCAATTTGGAGTAAACAATTGACTACTTAGGTAGGGAAACTAAGAAAAATTGTATCAAAACAGTATTGGTTAACTATTGTGTAAGTGTATTTCTCTGCATTTATTTTTGTATAAAGTAACAAAACATTTATTTTACCATGGTTGACTATTATTAAAGGGATTTTACAGCTATGTATAATGAGAAGTGCAATGCAGTCAATTAAAATAAGAAACAATTAAATTTAAACTTAAGCACTATATGTCAACCAGTATGGAGATTTTGTAAGACTTTGTCATCTAGTGAGTTAGTCATCATCTGTGGAGGCGAACTCTATTTTGCTTACACAAGAACAAAATTGTCTAAAAATATATTTCCTATCATATATTCTCATTGTTAAATAATATGTGCCTGTTATTATTTTCAATTATACTGGTGATATAGTGCTATAAAATTTTGAATTTTTTAATTAGTAATCAAGAAAAAATTTTAAATGTTAACATATTACATTTTTCTATAAACTCTTAGGCAAAGATATGAATAAGCATTAATGTATTTATGGATGTAATAAGAAAAGCTAACTATACTTTTTAAAATAAAGTTATTTGTAATTTTTTATTTTTTGTCTTCCATTTATGCACATTTCTCTTTTTATAATAAAATGTTGCATACCATTTAAATATTGCAATACACTTTAATATTATAAATATGACTATAGCTTTCATATTACCGAAATTTCTTTCCATATATGAGATGCTAAACAAAACAAGGTGTTGGTTCTTTTGAATAATTAAGTGAACATAATTAGAATGTTAAATTATCCATTTACATATTTGTGGCATGCTGAAATAATTTATAAAACGTTTTATTAATATATGTATTATACTTTTCTTTCAGATGACTTTTGTACTGATTAGAGTTTTCTAGAAGCATTACTTTGGGATAAAGGCCTGGAAACTCTTTGAGAAGACACTGGTATGAGTTTGCTTTGGAAAACTGAAAATCAGGGAGTCTGATTTTCACAGGTTTTATCAACATAAGACGTAACCACTCAATCTGAGTTGAACTTTTCAAGTGTATTCAACTTCTTTTTTCTTTCACTTTTATTCTTTCCAGGCTATAAGAGGACAAGATGGTGCTACACACAGTCTGAATCAATCACCCTTTCTGTCTTTACTGGTCTACATGCCGATCATTTTAGGAAAATCCTCACAGACACACACAGAAGTATGCTTCAGTAATCTTATAGATATTTCTTAATCCAGTCAAGTTAACACTGTGTGATTAGCAGTCACAACTTGTTATAGATGCAAATCCCATTAAGCATATTGCTATCATTCTCTTATTAATGTACTTGTCATTTTCAATTTAATGTTCAAAAGATAGTCATTTGTCATCTGACAGTGAGAACCATGAATTATACATTGTACAAAAAACATTTATTTACACTGAAATATTGACCACGTTTTTATCAATTCCCAAGGTGATACTACAATTATAATAAAATCATTGTAGTGGGATAAGGAATATCAATGGCTATATGTTAATAAAAAGTTGGAGTGTTTACTGAAAGGCTTATGTTATTATCAATAAACCATAAGGAAAGGACATATAAAATCTAGAGAACTATATATTTAGTACTTGGCTAATTATGTTATTCCAAATGATAACAGAAGAAACAAAAGATATTGTCAAAGAATTTTAGACACTATAATTGAAAGGATATTGAAATTTTTAAATTACTGTAGCTAGGTAAATATATACAATTAGCAGTAATCTGATTTTAGAAGAAAGAAGCAAACAACAATTTGCAAGAAAAAATCTTTCATTAAAAAATTTATACACAATATGAGGACAATAAAACAATAACAAATTTATTTTTTAAAGTCATACTGGAGCTCAAATCCAAGGTCTTGCACATGATGGATGATTCCTTTACAAAGGAGCTGCATCTACAAGTCATGACTGGCTTATTGCAATGTGGAATGTGAGTTTAAATTTTGCAATATGTTTGACCACAGAATCCAACATGAAAATAAATAATATAGTGTAATTGCTACAGTAAGTGCCAATAGATGTAAATGACATTTATTAATAAAATCAAAATACTCCTTACTCACATTTTGTGAATAAATTAAAACAAAGATGACATAAAAGAATAAATTCTTACAGATACAAGCAGTATATAATCTCCAGGAAGGTACTAGGAGAAATTTGGTTAAGGTAAAAAAAATCTTTATATTACTTTTTTCATTTATATATATATAGGTCAGATTTTTAAGATTTTTAATGATTTTCCAAATTTGATGATTCTTTCACCAAAGTAGGACAAATTTCTTAGTCTATTATATCATATAATTATCCACTTTTGTCTCTTCAACAGTTTTAAGTATCTATTATATGACTGCATTGTAGAAACCATAGACTGGAAAATAAGCAAATTCCTTTCTCCACTCTTTGTCCATTTGAGTTGTTTTGACATCAGATCTATTCATTGAATCTGCCAAGTGGATTGTTCTCTCTGTTATTGCCTTTGTGTGAAGCACTGATACGTAGCATTGAAGCTATGTACCGAAACAAAAACACATAATCTTTGGTTGAATAACTTGACTTCTTAGATTGAAGTGGTCACTGTGCCCAGTACAAAAAAATGAATGAAGGAAAGAAAAGACAAAATGGCCCGCATCAAAGCAGGTTGTAAATATGTGCTCAGTAACAATTCAAGTTATTCACTTCAAATATGAACCAATTAGCATATATATAATATATATATATAATATATATATACAAGCATAAAATTAAAATTAAAGTTAAAACTAAAACAGGTGCAATTTATAAGGCTATCACGGAGGCTAAGTGGACTATAGAGACTAATATATTGTACTAATAAAAAAGTGAATAAAATAAAGATAAAAGATATGACAGTAAAACACATCCATTATTGGCTTCTGTATTATCATGTTCATATATACAATGAATATAACTTGTTTATACAAATAGAATCAACCAAATGCTGTATAAAAACATTTTTAAATCAGAAGATATATAAAGGTTACATGGAAAATGATAATATACATTATTTTATGCTACCTATGAAATTATATGAATATCAGGAAAACATAATTTCAAAACTTTGAATATGATGAAAGATCCAGAGACCTGAGACATAAAGGCATACTTTTGAAAAAAATTAAGCTATCCTTTTTGAGACTATTTCCAAGTAAAAATATTCAAAAACTTAAACAAAACAATATTGTAGAACCAAAGATAAACACATTATCAGTCTGCAAGACACATAACAACCATAAATGCTTATAAATCAAATAACCTCAAAATACATGAAATAAGAGCTAAGAAAGTTATGATAAATAATAGAGAAAATTACTATTGTGGTTGACCAATTTCATATTGATTTAACTATAATTGTTAGATTAAGTACACAGAAAATTAGTATCATAGAGAAGACTTAAAAAACTTTTTATTGATATTTTAGTAATTTATATCATTTAATATTTATGGTGGAAAACAAACAATTCTATAGTATATTTTCCACATTAAAAAAAAAACATTATAATAATGTGATAAAATCAAATTTAAAGACAAATGATATGAGAATAGGTAATCATCAAAATAGAAAACTGAAGAATACAGAAAAGTAATCTAAAGCTCTCACTGAAAGAAAATTTTGGTCTGATACAGAAGAAAAAATCCAACCATCAGAAATGCAAGGTAGAATATAAATATAAATACTAGGAATGTTAGAAAGTATTCAAATGTGATGAACTCCTTTGTGCTAAAGAGTCCACAAATTATAGCCAGTGATAAAGTGTTTTTGTTTTGTTTTTATGTTTGTTTTTTTTGGTACTGGGACTTGAACTCAAGATCACGCACTTGTAAGGCAGGCACTTATGCTAAATCCCAGGCCCTAAAGTTTATTAAAATATGATTTTCAGTACTCACTGGTATCAAAACTAGTCTTCCTCACTGTCTTTTCCCTGGAACCCACTAAGTACAAAGGCTTATTTTTGCCTCCCAGTTACAGTTCCTAGCCAGCCTGCTCCAAGGCGGGACCAAAGGGGCAGGATCTGGCATAGACCAGCTGTCACGCCATGACTCCAGGGAAGCATGGAGGAAAGGAGGAGCCAGGGAAGGAGATGACCCTTCCAGTGACCCTCCTCCGCTGACAGTCCCTGGTCCCAGCACTCAGCAGCTGAACTTTCAGTTGGATGAATCCTATCACTTTCTGAGAGGGTCACCTCTGAACACCTAAGGCTTTGAAGAATGATCCATATGTAAAACACAACTATCGCTAGTTGTTTTGGGGAAAATATCTTGAAGGTGTAGATCTTGGTTAAAAGGAATTTCTACCTTTTAGTATTTGGAGGACTCTCCCTAATTTCAAGAACAATCAGGACAAATGTGGGTTTTAAAACCACTAACTTATGGTCTCATTTACACCCCCGGCGAGTTCTGCTAAATTAAAGTAAGATTTATTTGTGTTTATTGTGTCCAGGTTTATTGTGTCCAGATGATAAGTTATTATGATTTCAAACAATAAAATTTGTTTCTTTAGTTTAAACCACACTAACACATGGGTTGGGGATTGCTCAGTGCCACAGCGCTTGCTTGGGAAGCACAATGTCCAGAGTTCAATTCGTGTAACCAGAAAATAAAAAAAAAATTAACATCAACCTGACATTTAGAATGTGAATATATTAAAATGATTAATTTAATATATAATATTTAGTAATATTCCTATTCACTGAAAGATATATGAATATGCCTTTTGAGTAAAAATTATATTGAAAAGTCTATTAAAATAAATATATACCAATATAGAATGTCCTGGCCAATTTTATTTGGATTTAGGTTTACAAAATGCCATACTTATATTGCAACCTTAACTATCATCATTTCCTGCTTTTTGGATGTAATGGTCTCAATATGACATTGTTTTGATGTATTTATGTTTTTCTATCATTTATGTAATAATGACAGCATGAATTTCTGATAAACATGGATTTATGAAATATGTTTAGCATTTCTTAATTATGTTTTAAATTTTTTTTAAAAAATACAGTTAACATAGTTGTAGAAAAACAAGCCAAATACATTAATTTCCAATCATATTATTCATGATACAAAATGTTAAATGCTTTGAATTCAGTAAAAAAGAACATATATTACCTGAATGACATCAAAATTCCTTACGTTTTGATTCTTAAAATACTATCAATAAATGTTTCTCTGATTTATTTTTAAATAAAAATAATTATAAGTAAATATTTGAGTCTATAAGCATGTACAATTATTGTTTATTGCTTTATATCTAAACTTATAAGCACTTTATCAGCAATATTTACATGGATGTTTTTGTCTTTTATACTTTCAAATGCCAAGCCAAAGGTTATAGGATATACTAAATAACAAGATATGAACATTTAAAGTTCAAAATTCACATTAACTTTCCAATTTCAGTTCCCTAAGTTCTTGCTTGTTTCAATTCACCTGACCATTGCAGAGCATTAACTGAACTTACATTCCCCGTTAAATGCCAGATTTAAAATTTTTGTCAAGTGTAGCTTGCAAATGGAAAGAAATGCTCTATTGCATGACAGACCTGGGGTAGAACATAGGTAAGCTAATAGAAGAAGAAATGTGAATCAAGTTAGCAGAATTGAGACATCACTTAAGACAACATGGAGTATAATTTAACTGTGCCAATGTTTTGAAATACTATAGACGCTGTTTTTAAAAGAAGATTGTTTTGTGTCTTTTAAAGCAAAATTTTTCAATTGTTGAAGAGTATGTGTTTATGAAGAAAATATGTAGCTATTGTTCAGAAAGTGAATTTCACGATTTGGGACACAGAATTGTAAATTAAATGAGGATTAAAAAATAAGACAGCAGCTGTTTTATATGCTTTTTTCACTGATGTATATTTATACATATGTATTACATATATGCGCATACATTTTGAAATACCATTAGTATGATAAACATCAATATATCAGGATAACTATAGTCAATAACAGACATGATATTAATTTTCAGACTATGTTTATATCAGAGCTTTTTGGAAAGATAAAATTTTAACCAAATGTTATGATAAATATCTTCAACACTTAAAAATATGCATTATTCTATTACACTGTAATTAATATGAAAGAAAATTATTACCTACATTTGAGGATACAATTATATTGTTTCTTTCAATTTGCAAAATTTGAAAATTTATAATCTGCAAGTATAGGTGCAGTAATCAGTTTTGTAGGACTATTTTCCCTTGTTTTCTAATAATGCATAGAGAGTTCCTGATCAAACATTACAGAAATGTTTCCAGGATTGTTTTGCAGACCACAATATTTTTTACATTTTCAACTTCTTGTTCTGCAATAATTTATCATGACATATAAATATGAAATCATTTTTATAGAAATAATTCTCTTATTCATCTCATGAAATTTTAAATCCAATGTGTGGATAATACATACACAAAAAATATAATCTATGGTTTATTTATTTTTTTCTATATTTCTGAAAGAATGCTTAAGATTTGTCAAATAAAATATTTTTGATCTAGCCTCCATTTCTGTTAATAGATAACTACTTTTTAAAAAAAATTCTTAATTGTTTTCATGTCTATGATCTTCTTTGTGAAAAAAAAAAGACAGTGTTTCATATGTAAAACCCTGGTTTAGTAGTCTTTAGCCTAGGCTAGAAAAGATAAGCACTAAATATACAGAAATGTTTCAGAAAAAAATTAAAAGAAATGTTTCCAAACCACCTGTGAACTTGAAAGCAAATAAATAAGTAAATATTAAAAAATCATGATATGCAGTCTTCTGAAAAGATAATATCAATTCTTCTCAGAATTATGTTTTTAAACCAAAAAATGTCATGGTTTCCAATACAGAAGATTTTGTGTTAAGATTTATTCATCATTCTTTTTCCTATTTCCTTTAAAGCATTACTGCCATCAAGAAGTGTGCTAAGGGACGCTAATAATGCTAGTAGGCTTCACAAACTAAAACTGAATTTTCAAGATACTTTTTCATTAAGCTTGTTGATTTTTTTATTGTTACTGTTAATGTGAATGTTGAATTCATTCGAAGGTAATCCATGTAAAAAATAGGGAAGAAGGTCATCTTGTGGCTTGCCAAATGCAATAAGGCAAGATATTTGAGGCTTCTAGCTGTATTAAAAAAATTCTATTTCACTGCTTTACATTCTGTCCAATAATGGAACATACATATGTAAATATATAATACTTCTTATTAAAGGCTGGGACAGGTTGCTAGTGAGGGAAAGGACAGGGAGGACTTGGATACGGATACTGACACACAGTGAGAGAGAAATCATAAGTTCTAGCACTCCATAGAAATGGGTGTGTGGGGGTGTAGTTGACTATAATTTATCACAAGATTTATAAATAAAGGAGAGACTCTGAAAGACTTCAGAAACAAAGTAACAATAAAGAGAGTAATATTGGCTATTGTTATTTGATCAAACATATTATACGTGTGTTAAAATATCACATAGTATCCCATAAGTGTTTGCATTTATTGCATGTTAAACAAAAAATTTAAATAAATATTAAAAAGATAGAAAAGTTAATTACCCAGATTGATTATTGCATACACTCACCCACACACAAACACCCAAAACACACACACACACACACACACACACAACCCATATATATATTATATATATATATATATATATAATATATATATGGCACAATAACTCATGTTTGTATGTTTAAAATATAAAATAAAAGGAGAAAACAGGTTTAAATGTTCTGCTATTGACAACACATGGAGCTTGTTTAGTATTATGCTTTATATCTAGATGTCCCCTCCAAGCTTTATGTGCTCACACACGAGGCTTAGGAAAAGTGTTTGCATCATGTGAATGTGATAAAATTATCAACGGATGATCAGTTTACAGCTAAATGTGATATTACAAGGTGGTGCCAGGTAGGAGGATGTGTGTCACTGTGGGTGTGGGCAGAAAGGGTATGTCTTCCTGCTTCCTCCTTGATATTTCTTTGTCTCCTCCCTCTCCTTGTCTCTCTCTGCTTTCTGCATGCCATGTCATGCCATGAACAGTTACTCCTCTGCCATGGACCTCTGCCATGTACCCTGATTTGTAGACAGTCATATACTTAGAGAAACATCTACAAACTGTGAGCCAGAATAAAACTCCTGTTTTAACTGTAGGTGTTCTATATTGTGTCCCACTGACAGGAAGGAACTGAGACAATTATGGAACAAGGCTTGCCATATTTTCTCAATCTTCATTTCTAAAAAGAAGATAATGCATCTTAAACTGTGAGCTAATAAAAAGTTTTCTTTTTATGACAACTACCTACTTTCAGCAAAAAGAATATCAAACATGGCTTAAGGATGACAGCTAGTCTCTCTGTTCATATCCTGTGCTAATGTTGTAAACCATGTGATATATAGTAATAGTTCAAAATCAATCTGTTTTAGCTAGGTTTGCTGTGTCCTATGACCTGAAAATTGACCACAATCACTGTACCCGTTAAACTCAGGTGGTACTTCTTACTATATCATAACAACACATTGTTAAATACCTCACATTTTGTGTTATTTTTCTCTTCACACTCTTACTTTCTTCCTCATAAATAGGGTCCGTAGACCCTGGCTTTCTCAGTCAGTGCACTTAGCCCCTGTCAGGATGAGCAAATGACCTGGCTCATATGGTGCTCATACAGTACTCAATCTACCAAGCAAAGTGATTAGCACAACCAGAGAAAAATCTGAGTCATCAATTACTTCCTAGAATTGTGATACTGAACTACTTTGTTGCTCTACAATGCGGAATATAAATAAATGCTCATTTCCAAAGAAGACATTAGAGTAAATTAAGCAAAGACAAACTGACAATAAATGTCAACAAGACACAGTATCCTGGCCAGGTGAGGTTCACAGGTCATTTTTATGATTATCTGGAGTACTGAAAAAAGTTCTTGCTATTTCGTGACGTTGCTATAAATACAGAAATGCACTTTTGGTTTAGATACTATATATTTTTTCTAAAACAAACAAATTACTTAAATGTTAATAATCACATATTTTTTTTACCATAATGCATCTTGTTATCCTCAAAAGAATTGCCCATACCATCAGGCATAATAAAATCAAACAAGATAATTTTTATTTTGAAAAATGCCTTCTAAATTTTGGTCAAAGTTACTGCCTTCTTTCCATCTCAAATGATTTCAATAATATGTACTCTGAATAAAAGCCTGCTTTTTTATGGATGGCATTTTAGGATAAAAATTAGCCTTTTATTTTTCAATTCTTTATGTCCATATTAAACAACAAAGCTAGTAACATCAGTAGTCATGTAATTATGTGAACTATCTGTCCCACAGAAGTGCTTTTTTCATGTTTGACAAATGATTGAGGGAATTTTACTAAGCAACGATTTCTTTCTGACATTTAAAGTTTTCTAAGAACTTCCTTTGTGAACTATTTTTGTGTAATGAGAAATAAGTTTAGAAGCCCTGAGACTTTATTTTAAAATCTCAAAGCATTTTATTTAATAAGTATTTGTGTCTTGAAACACATATTTTAAACTCCAGTCCTAGCTTATGTGGAAAGTTTTATTTTGTATGCTACATGATGTGAAAATTTAATGACCATGACACTGGTTACTTCAAATTGATTCAGTTATGATTTATTTCATTACATTATTTAATTTAATAAGAGACAGGTAGTCATAAACTGAGAAGCATACTTGTATGTAACTGTATAATACATTTACATATGCATGTGAACATATTATATACTCTTCTGTGTGTGTGTTTAAGCCCATGTGCATGTGCTTGTCATGTTTTCCTTTCAATATTTCCATAGAGCCTATAAATACAAAGCTCACATTTCATCAAATATAAGTGCATTCATGATCCAAAAAGAGTTTCATTTTAAAGATTGAGAAAATATGTCTCCCTTTTAAGGTTAAAATATTTATAGAGCTATTTTTAGGACAATCTTAATCTGTACTACATTTATTCCTACTATCCTGAGTATCCTGAATACACCACCTCAGAAACATTTGTACATAATTCAAAGCTCCACTACTTCCTTTCCTATGTCACATGTCCTCACTCTCTTCTTAAGTGGCTTTATATTCTTTTTTTCCAGTTCTTCCAGGACTATGCTCTCAATATGTCTCAAACCAACAGGCAGTGTATGTGTGTGCATGTGTGTACATATAGCAGTAGTGTTCACAGTAGTTTTATGTCTATGCAAAGCTATGAGTCTCTAATATCTCATCTTAAATGTTCTCTAATTTCAGGCTCTCAAATGTGCAGAACATAAAAGAGAATCTTCATTAACATTTGTATATTTAATGAAATATCTCATGTCATGGTATCTTAAATAGATTTTTAGAAAGTAAAAGCATATTTAAGAAGTTGCAATGTAAACTTTAAGAAACCAGGTGAAATATTAAGCAACAATTTGTTAATTATTTACATACATAGGCATTTATACAATAATTTCAAATTCATTTGTCTATCTGCTGCCTCTTAGCCTCAAAAGGAAAGCTGCAGAGTGGGAGAAATAGGCAATATTTATGCAAGCACACTGACAATAAACTGCTTTGCACTCAAATGAGGTCAGCAGGTCTTTAAATGAAATCAGAGTGCTTCCTCATATCCATTATTAAACTTCATTATGCAGTAAAGGATATTTAGTTCTACATTTCAGACGTAATTTTACCCAATAATAATACTCAGTGATCATTCCTTAGTAAATAATTGTGTTTGGACTGTAGAGTGATAATTGTATTATCATGGGAAACGTGGATAAAATTATATAATTAATTAGCTTGATTAGATTTTTATTATATCAGCATATTGAAAAGAAAAACAAGTCAAAGTAGGGAAATATAATTTTTTTTAAATTTTATTTAAAGAGGGGGGAAGCAAAACAGAAAAAAAGGGTAGAAACAATACAGAATTTCAAAAAAAAATAAACAGTAAGAAATCACTATTTGATACATTACATATTGTCTTCTTGGATATAGTTGTTCCAGTTACAAAATTAAAGCATACAAAGTGGACATTCAAACAATGAGGCTGCAAACAATTCTGTTCACCAGTCCAACAAAAACTTAGTAACATGGTTATCAATCCTACACACTTAAGTATACATACAGTTATCTCTTTTAGAGCACTTTCTTTTCCCCCTCTTGCTTTTTTTTAAAATTGTTTTGTTTATGGAAAAAATTTTGAAATGGAAAGAAGGTAGAAACAATACAAAATCTCAAAAACAAAACAAAACAAAAAAACAAAAATAGTAACCAGTAAAAATCACTAGTTGATAATTCTATACTTTCCTCTTAGATGCAGTTGTTCAAGTTACAAAACTAAAGTCCACAAAGTGGACATCCAAACAGTGAGACTGCAGTCAGTTTTGCTCATCCATCCAACTAAAACTTTAGCAACATGGTTATTAATTCCACACACTCAAACGTACATGCAGTTATATCCTTTAGAATATTCTCTTTTCCTTTTTTTCCTTTACAATAACTATAATCCATTCTCATAAGCTATTTAGAAGTTCTACACATGTATAAGTCTCTACACATATACCTAGCCTTTCTGTATTAGAGGGAGAAACAAATCCAAACAAGTCAGCAATATAAATTCCTAGAGAAACACAAAATGAAAAGAACATACAAAAACAAAACATTAGGTGATCTATGATAGTCACTATGATGTCTCTAGTTATTTTCAATAAAATTGTCTATATCGTCAAATATAATATAAAGTTAGCATTGCTTTACATTATTAATAAAATCTAAACATTGGAGACATTATAGGACTTCAAAGGCAGTTAACAATCAAACTAGAATGGGTATGCTATTGAATCCTGTCGTCTTCAGAGTAGTTGCCCCTACTCTCAGACTCAACACTCTCAAGCATGCCAGATTCAAATAAAATCAGTTTAGATAAAACAGTGATATAACAAATCTTCTCTGTTTTATCTCTGCCATGCTTTTTTTCTGTTGTTATTTGTTTACTTTTCTCCTTCATTCCACTGTCTGCCCCTTTCTTTGAGGCCTTTCTTGCCATTATTCCTGGAACCCTGGTGGTTTTCTTCTCTCTCTCTAGAATGTCCTTCAGTATTTTTTGCAGGGTTGGATTGGTGGTCACAAGCTCCTCCAGTTCCTCTTTGTCGTGGAAATATCTTGTCTCTCCATTAATTTTGAGAGACAGTTTTGCAGGGTACATCATTCTGGGTTGGAGGTTATTTTCTTTCAGGGCTTGGAATATTTCACTCCAAGCTCTTCCTGATTTGATTTTTTGCATTGAGAAGTCCACTGTGATTTTGATGAGTTTTCCTTTATAGATAATCTGTTTCTTTTCTCTGACCACATTTAATAGTCTGTTCTTGTGATGGATTTCTGGGATCCTGATTATTACATGTCTGGGTGTAGATCTGTTTGGGTTGCAGCTGGCTGGAGTTCTATATGCCTCATTTATCTGAACTTCACTTCCGTTACCTATGTTTAGGATGTTTTCCTTAATTATTTCTGTGAATAGCCTTTTTATTTCATTTGTATTTGTCCCTGCATCTTCATTCACATATTTTATTCTTAAGTTATAAATCCTCTTGTCATCTTCTAGCCTTTGTATCATTGCTTCCTGGTTCCTTATTATTTTTAAGAGATCCTTCCTTTCACGATCATACTTTGCAAATCTATCCTCAAGTTTTGAAAGTTTGTCTTTAGTTTCTGTTAAAAGGTTTTGCCAGGTTTCAATGGAGTTTTTAATTTCCTGATATTCTCTTTGGATCTGTTTCATATATTCTAGGTTTTATTTATATTCTTCATCAAAGGCTTCTCTCCTTTCTCTGGGTTCCCCTATTCTTTCAATTGTGTCTACTTGAGGATTACTCAGGACTTCTTTTATTGATCTTCTTATATCTTGCTTCACCTGAGTTAGAATTTCAGATTTAAATTTGACGATGAGGTCATGGATATATTTCTTTATTTCTGAGGCTGTCTGTGACATTACAGGTTTGCTGCTCTCAACCTCCTCTGCATTTACCTCTGTTTCCACAGTTGGGAGCTTTTTGCTCTTTCTCTGTCTTGGTCATGTTTTTGGCCCCCTTCAGATGGGTGGGGTGGTGGAGGTCTCCAGGCCTTTCATTTTGCTTACAGTTTTTCTGCAGCACACTTGCTAGGGAACTACCGCCCCTCAGTCTGCCCTGGATCTGTGAGTTGCAGGCTGATAGCTGGCTCCTCCCCCTATGCCAGTCAACCAGTTTATGCTTCAACAGGTTTGTGTGTTCCCTGGGGATGCCACTGGCCCAGGAAAGTCTCGTCTCTGGCTATTGGGTTTCAACCAGGGGAGTGGCCCAGCCTGAGCAGATCCCACCAATCTGCTTTGGACTAGGAGTCATCAGCAGACACTGCCTAGGGCCCCAATTCAAGCCAGCCCTGCCCAACTCCAAAATGTCACCCAGCCAGTCCTCCCGGTTTGGGGATTCCAGTTCCCATCACTCACCAAAGTTAAAGCAGCTGGACTGGCTGTTTCCACTCCCCATCTCAGGGCCTCCCCCAGCTGAGGGTCTGGAGCTCACCAAACCCCGCGGGAAGGGCCACGATCTCAGCTCGATCGTGAGTCACCTGACTTTAAGACGTGTCAGTACAGCGATCGGGGCTTGCCCAGCTCCAGCCCTCTGTCCGTGCTTCATTTTCTTCTTTCTTTTTTTTTCTTTTTCTTTTTCCTCAGTTTCTTCCTGCATTGTGAGAATTCCTCTCCTTTTGTCTGGCTTTCTCCATGTTGCCAGATTCCAGCATCTGAGTTGTTTTTATTTTTTTTTTCCTCAGAGAAGCTCTCTTTCAGTGCTGCCACTCAGTCAGCCATCTTGCAATCTCCAGGAAATATAATTTATATAATTTATAAAACCATTTGATTTTAATAAATGATAATTTATTCCATTCATCAAATATTAACTTGGATACTATAGTACAGAGTGGAATGTTGGAAGGTCTAAAATAAATACAAAATATAAGATGAAAACATAGTTTCTTTAATGGAGAAGATACAGAAATTTTCACAGATAAAGACTAACAACCATATTGTGTGGCTCTGCTTTTTATATGCATACCAATGTTATACCAATCTAGGATGAAGTACACAACTGAAAAAAATATTAATCATTTGTTTTAAATTGGCCAACTGGATTTCAAAATTATCATTATGTAAGATAGATGTTCTGCCATCAGTGTCTTTTTTTGAACACTCAATTATAACTTGCTTTTGACAAATTATGCTTTTGAAATTATGCCACATTATTGAGTATGGTACCAGGACAATGTAGTTTCATAATTTAATAATTCATCTAGTTTTTGTGAAAAAGTAGGCCAACATTTCACTGCTTGGAACAAAAAGAATTCTGTGAGAGATAAATAAAGGAGAGAAAGACAAGGAGAAAAGAATTATTTTTGTCAAGTGTTTTCATTTCTTTTGGATGAGATGTGTTCTTGCAAACTGTATCTTTTTTTAACACTTTATCAAACAACTTTTGCTAATGGTTGATTTGAAAGATAGCACTTTGGGAAGATCAAGGCATAGTTTTTAGAGCCAGCATGTCAGGAAAGAAAGCACATACCTTCTGTCTTGTAGTTTTGTGAAACTGATCAAGTCATTCTGCTCTGGGTCTCAGTTCCTCTGTGTGTATAAATGGGATGGTAAAAGTGTCTGCCCAGGGGTATTTTGTGATGCTTAGATGAGATGAGTTCATACTTGTAAAATTTTTAGAACAGTGGTTGGCATATCATAAAATACTGCAATGGGTTTTTTAGTATTGCTTTCATTTTAAATAACAAATTTATACACATCAAATGAAATTCTATATTCTGTCATTTAAATTGTGCTGGACTCATAAAAAGTGACATTCTATTCAGTGCACTTCATAGCTATTTTGTCTCAGTTATAAACTTTGCCAGTCGCTTGGTTCTATTAGAGTGACTATGTTTGCTTAGTCAGCCCTTAATACCAACCCTAAATAACAAGCCAAGACCCAGCCATCCATTATGTTAGCTCTGTTATTTAGGACCGGTGGCTAATGGATTTCTGATGTAGATGAAAGTTTTTGTGTAACTGAGATATCACTTTGACAGATGAGGTTACAGTAGCTTTTTCTAGTGTCCTTTCAAGCTTTCAGAATGCTCAGTTAGATGACAGAGCTGAAACATTTCAGAATCAGTTCATAGTACCAAGCTGCCTCAGTGACTGTATATGGACACATATTATTATTTTTCAAAATTTTGTTTCAATGCTTGTAACAAGACTTATAAAATGATAAAAGTGAAAATCTTCTTGAATGTAATTTTCTAATCAATAGTCTAAAACAGGTATGAAATGCTTCCTTTGATGTATTTATTAATTTTGAAGGTACTGTTTCCTTTTTTAATAAACACTTGCTGCTTTACATGTATTATACTGTTTCCTTTTTTAATAAACACTTGCTGCTTTACTTGTATTATTATATTTTATTTTATGATAACCAAGACTGGAACAGTTAAATAAATCAAGTTTTATTATAAAAACTTATTTTATTTTTTATTTTCTATTAAATTCATTGCTATTATTACAGTAATATTAAACTACCAGGCAATTTTATTTAGAAAATTACATTATTAAATAAGTGTAATTTTTCTTTGTTAAAAATAGTGCAAAACAAAATTGAAAATTTTATTTCAAATGTTTTAATCTTGCATTGAGTAGCCAACATATAAATTTACCATGAAAATGAGGAATATACAACATAGTTTCTGTATAATGAAAAGAAATATCAAGTATGTTTGTGTTGATAATTAAAAGAGCATAATGCACTATCTGGCAAGTATACCAAACAGAGATGAAGAGGGAGAAACAAAGAAAACTACAAATAATTTCTAGACAGCTATTAATTTTATTGTTTATTGTGGTTTTTGTGCTTGCTTTTTTTAAACTTAATTTAACTAGTATGTTTTAGAAATCCATAACAATAATATTTATCATTGGGCATTTGTACCTGCACCTGATATATCTGATTCTTTTTTATCCCAATCCCCTTCCTACCGCTGTTTTTTTTATAAAATGGAGTACTACTCTGCCATAAAGAAGAATAAACTTGAGACATTTCTAGGTAACTGGATACACCTTGAGACCATACTCTTAAGTGAAATAAATCAGATGCCCAGGTCTAAGTATCTTATAGCTTCTCTGGTGTAAGAAACAAAAAATGTAAATAAGGGCCAAAATATATAATAGACTTTGGAAAGTGGGAAGGGAAACAAGAGAAAGTGGAGGGGAAACAGGTGGAAGAGGAAAGAAAAAAGAAAATAGAAGGAGAAAATAGAAACAAGCTTTCATAAATAAGGAGAGGATGAGGGACTCAAAGCAATTAGGTGTAAAACAGTTATATTCCAGGAAGAATTCATCATATTAAAAAAGCACTTTAAATGAGGTGGAATTTATATAGAGTTTATGAGCAAATGAATAAATATCATGCTATTGAGGATGAGAAATAAAATAATATAATGTTTCTCATTTTGTCTCTGAAACTTTGTAATGCATAGATTATTAAATGACTCCAGTGCAATGAAATAAACACTTAGTGCAAGCTTAAAATTGTTATTAGATTGCTATATACTCCGAATAATGAATAATCTGATGGGAAGGACAAGTATACACTTCCTTTAGAATTACAACAATACAAGCAAAAGGAAGAGGATGCCATTTATATTTAGAATACAGAAGACAGATAGTGCAAAAAATAAAAATAAGAAAGACAAACTCTCCTTAAGATGACTATTTCCTGTGGAGGCAAATGATAAAGAACTGAGTATTTGGTGTTACAGCCAGAGTGCTCTAGGGCAGAATGTGAAGTTTCACCTACATGTGAGAAGGTAGATGGTAGGCAAAGAACTGGGCACTCTTTCTTAGGGAACTGCATGAAATTCAGAAGCCAGGGAGTTGGAATAACTCAAAATCATGCAAGTGCATGTGTGCATATAGGTGTATATGTGGGGATGTATTTTGTACAAGCACAGACAACTGTGCTCACAGGTTGGGTTGTGCTTTCTAGATGGAGTAGATTCAATGTGTTGCCATCCTCTCAGACCTGAAATGATGACATTCCATATTCGAACATCAAAAATGGTACAACTCTGTAAAATATAGAAAAAATAACAAAAATGTCATGCTTGGGGAGCAAAAATAAAGTAACTAAATGAAACAGTGAGAGTGTTGAGATAATACAAATAATTTATTCAACTATTTCTTTTCTAAAAGTACAGTTGCATTCAAGCCATCTTTCTAGGTGCCAGGCATGTACACATCTTAGTTGTTACCTTTGTCTCTCTAGATGAGGTAAAATGCTCAAACTATAATATTAACAAAGAAAGGAACAAGTGAAAGCAGCAACAAGTCTTACAGAGGCCAAGTACTAGAGAGATAAAGTAGGACACTTTTCATTGATGTTGACTGACGAGGTACACATTAGGAAAAGTTCAGCATGGTGAGATGTGGGGGGAAAAGTTCAAGTAGACAAGGGCAAAAAGAATTAGAAACATCTTGTGGTGTTTAAGAAACAGCATAGTCTATATGATATGATCATAATGTAATTAAAGAGGAAAATGTACTTACAAAAAGAGGAACTATGATTGTGACTAAAAGTAGGATAATAATATTAATAATAAATATGAGTAGGTCTATTAATGACACAGAAAGGATACATCCATCAGACTTAACAATTACTTTGCTGAGTAGAAATAATGAAAGATATTTAAATAATCATGTGGTAATTGGAATAACCTATTTGCTAGAATGCTTATGTGAAGTTTTCAATTTGAAAGTGTCTGGTTAGTTTATCCCTATTGGGCTGAAATCATCCTGGCTTAGGCTTCAAGCATGCTGGGATTATGGGTATGCAATAGCAAGCTCACTTACATACAATTTTTAAAAGAATAAAAAGGGTAATGCACATCTTATGTTTGCACAGTAATTTTCTGGTTTTCCACCAATGTTTATATTTTTATAGAAGCCTAAATGTGTGACTAGAGCACTTCTTATGGCTGAAGAACTTCCTGTAGTATTTCTTGTCATGCATGTCTGCACATAAGCTCTTTGGGCTCAACTGTTTCCCTGCAAACCTTCAGTGTTGAAGCTTCACTCCTCAATATGATGATATTTGCAAATGGAGCTTTGGGGAAGCAATTAGGTTGAGAATAAATGATAGAGGTAGAGTCCTCATTATGAGATTGGTGTCACTATAAGAAGGTAATGTGGCACTCTAGGGCACAAGCAGAAGACAGCTGTCTATAAGGCATCAGGAATCAAATGATTCAGCAGTTTGAACTTGGTTTTCCCAGTCTATAACTGTAAGAAATAAATGTGTGTTGTCTAACTCATTGTCTATGGTATATTTTTATAGGCAGAATGACAAAACTATAAAATACTTCAGATTTCTATGGGCTAGCAAAGGACATATTTACCTTCATTTTGAAAGATAGTTTGTGAAAAACTTGAAGCTGACATTGTTTTTCTTTCAGTGTTTTAAAAAATGTCAACTGCCTGTCTTCTGACTTGTGTATACTTTACAATGATTTGCTGTCATTTTATTCTTGCTTTTTAAAAATAGCTAATGTTTCACTTTTCTTTGCATTTAGGAGTATTTTTTATTGAATTTTGTTTCTTCATTTGGATTATAATTTGCCTTAATGGAGCAACATTTAATTTTACATTTATATGCATGATTGAAGCTTTTAGTGGTACAAATTAATACATTTAATCAAATTCTAAAACAAATTAAAAATGTGTTTATTTTACTCTTTTACTCCTGTGACTCTGTATAGTCATTCTAGATAGTTAATGTATTAATTCATTGACTTTTCTATTTTTTCTTGTTCTTAAAATGGATATGTTTAAATAGCTGTAAAATTAAAGTATGACTTTCATTTAAGACATTGTAATTTTAATCACTAGACATTTCTATTGACTTTTATTTTTCTCTTTATCTCTTTAACTTATTCATGTTTAGTGCATGTTTTGTAGCATAAGTATCAAATTTTTAAATATTAGCTTTTTTCAAAGTATTTCTTCATTAACTCCATTGTCTTTAACAATTTTAGTCCTGCAAGTTATTTTTTTCATGTATGTAGGTCATAATTTCTTATTGTTTGTTAGTCTGGATGGATGTTTGGATTAGGTGTTAAATAGTCTAACCATTTTGTTGAAGTTTTCTTGGGTTCTATTGTGTTATTTTTAAACATGTTTTGTTTGGTTTTCATATTTTTTCATGGCATGCAACTAAGTTACTTAAAATTATTTTGTGTATTCTAAGCTTAGGTCTTAATTATTTACATAATTAACCAATCATGAGCTCACCATTACATACACTACACTACAAATTATTTACATAATTAATCAATCATGAGCTCACCATTACATACACTACACTACAAATTATTTACATAATTAATCATGAGCTCACCATTACATACATTACACTACAAATTATTTATATAATTAATCAATCATGAGCTCACCATTACATACACTACACTACAAATTATTTACATAATTAATCAATCATGAGCTCACCATTACATACACTACACTACAAATTAAGCTTTGAAGTGTTTTGCTTTCTTTCCTGCACATATTGATAGAGAACAAAATTCCATTTTCAAAGGATAAAGCAAAAATAAAAGATCTCTCCAAAAGAAATCTGTTTTACCTCAAAATTGGAGACCTACCTTTTCAAATTTCAAACATTACACATGAATTTACTTTTGAAGGTAAATAACATAGAACTATGACAACCAATGTAGATATCTAAAAATTGTTGCAGTTTATAGTATACTCAAATCACCATGTAGAATTCAAAATTATAAAGTTAGAAAATCTGTAGAAAAATAAAGCACATTTGCAAAATTTATTTATGAATACCAGGAACTTTTATGATTTTTCTTATCTCAAATTTTTCTTTTTGTTGGTATTTATATGATTTTACATAGTGCTTTGGACAGCGATGACTGAATTCTGTAATAAAATAATAAATTGTAAGTCAAAAATATGTAAAAATATATTCTTGTCTTTTGACATTATCAGTAAGTTATAATGAAATAAAATTCTTTGTCAAATAAACTTTAATATATTCATTTCCATAAGAAAAAATTATCAGAAAAATATCAAATATTTATTATGTTATATCATTACATAATTAACTCAAGTTTTTTGAATTTTATCCATATTTAGTCATAGTATAAAGAAACTTTACACTTTTTTTTTTTTTGGTACTGGGATCAAACTCAAGACCTCACACTTGCCAAGCAGGCACTTATGCCACTGAGCTAAATCCCCAGCCCTGAAACTTTGCACTTGAATAATATATGCCATGCATACTCATAAAAATATAATAAAGCAAAGATTTTAAAACAATCATTTACTTTATACAGAATGAACAATTTTTTTTACTTTGTTCAATTAGGTCAATTTTATTTCACATACTTTTAATAAAAATATAAAGTTTAGAGTTCCCTAAATTATTATTCATAAGCTGACAAATGTCTATTACTTCTGTTATGAAAAACATATATACCTATTAACTTGGATCCACTAATGCAAAGCAACTCTGTCCCTCCACCATTAGTGAATGAATGGATTTCTAAATATTATTTGACACTGACTAAACGCTACAGATCTTTCTAATCAGTTCATGCATAACATGCCAAAGAAATTCTAGAAAGAAAGTATTTAGTAGAACTGTTTTAAAATCTGAGATTTAAATAATACAATTCAAAAAATTGAATCCTCTCTCTCCTCCTCATCCCCCAAATTTATTCACTGATTTATTTTGCAATGCTGAAGATCAAACCTAGGGTCTTGTTCATGTTAACCAATCAATCCATCATTGAGGTATACCCTAGCCAGTGTTATTCTTCTGCTCACTAACTTTATTTTTTATTTTTAAGAAATATTGTGGAAATAAAAAGTAGTATTTTAAAAAGAAAGGAGAAAATTTTAATGTATCTATGTCTAGTTTGTAGCTTGAAAATCAAATTCAAACTGTTACAATTGAGAACTAACAGTTCTTTGGGGTGTCATTATATTTTATTTAGAACACAGGTGGTCATAAAAAATTATAGTTTTACAAGTGATCATTTGCATAAGTGGCTTGAAGAAGGCATGAAAAATTGGTTTCATGGGCGTTTACCTGGCAACCAGATGTCATGTATCCATATCTGAAATGCTGAAAATTACGATCTTGAGTTAGATGAGCAGTCCTGGCATAAAATAAATGGCATTTATGAAAAGAATAAAAGAAAGTTGTATTTTTAAAGCTGGTACTACAATGTTATTTTTTTACTTACACAAGAAGCTATGATTCCACAAGTATAATGGGAAAGGAATGTTGAAGTTTGAGTTTTAAATACATTTTAACGTATTTTCTTCACTTGGAATACTTGTAAAAATATCACAACTGTCACTAAAGGAGAGCAATTCCTCTTTTCTAAAACAACATCTTCACAGACATTTTGGGATCACCTTTTTAATTTTATTTCAAAGTTTCAAGATGCTTAGTAAGATCGGCTCCAAAGTCCATCCTAATAATGTCTTTCAATTTCAAAATCTTTTACATGTGAACGTTAAAAAAGAACCTCTAAAATATTCAACAGAGAAACAAATGTCAAATGTTACATTTCAAAAATTTTAGTCCTATTTCTGAATTGGATCTTATGTCTCTTCGAGACCCTGATTTTTACCACCCTGTCTATGAACTGTTCCTGTGTTATTTAATTATTTTCTGAAAAAATACAAAATTATGTTGATTTTTTTAAAGTTATCAATACCACCTTGTTTTTTTCTTAAAAAGAATTCTTCAAAGTAGATGTTATTAGAAACATTTGAGCGGTGTGTGGAAATTTTCTTTGGTTATAAAATTTGTTGTATTTTACATTTTCATATAGAAGAACTGAAAACATTTTGGAAAACATGTTTCAGAAAAATCATGGTAGTAAGCATAATTGACTTTGTGAAAAGGACTAATTAAATTGTAGTACAAACATAATCATACATAGGTATGGCAGGATTTATGCACTAATAAACTAAAATGAAGATGTAAAATTCTCTTTGGCTCTGCAAATAGTCTATAAGGTTTTTCAATGCAGATAATCATTAGCATATGGGTAAAAGTTAAAATTAGCATTACTGATGCCTGGCATTTTACCAAGGAAGTATAATAATTTCCCCTTAGAGGCTGGCAACATAGTTCAGGGGAGGAACTCTTGCCTAGCATCCAAGAATTTATGTTTGACTTCAAAAACCTCTAATAATGTACAATGGTAATACTATGTTTTCACCTTTGCATTTGACTTTTGCAGAATGTAAGGGAAATGTGTAATATGGAATAAATAAAAGCTATATAAATAAAGTGCAATCAGATAATTTTACATATCCTATTGCAAAATGAAATTATATTTATGAAGAAACAAACATGAGACTGTAAAAAGGATAATCCCAAGACATTGTGGTAGTTCTCTAAACATAGTTTAATATAAAAAATAATATTTCCTGCTTTCAAATATACTACATAAATATATTCTTATAAAAATCTCTTCATAAAAAATTGATTAGAAAAGGTGCTTTATTGAACATGGTTAAATGTCTACCTTAAGAAACATGTAATAGGAGGAGAAGAAAAAGGCTGATTGATAGGTAGCACAATAAAGACCCTCTCTGAGAAAAACAACTCAGATGGTAGAATTTAACACCATGGAGAAGACCAGATGAAAGCAGAGGAATTCTCATGACCCAGGAAGAAACTGAGGAAAAAGAAAAAAATGAAAAAAAGAAGCATGGATGGAGGGCTGAAGCTGTACTGGGCACGTATTAGAGTCAGGCAACTCACAATTGAGCTGAGGTCACTGCCCTGCCAAGAGCAGGGGTTGGTGAGCCCAAGATCCTTGGCGGGAGGAGGCGCTGTAACAGGGAGTGGAACCAGTGAACTGAGCTGCACAGACTTTGGTGAATGATAAAAACTGGGTTTCCCAGAGCAGGATGACCAGCTAGAAGATGTATTGGAGTTGGGCAGGACAGGCTTGAATCAACAACTGGCAGCATCAGTCAGTGGCTCCTGGCCCAAAGCGGATTGGTGGGATCTGCTTGGGCTGGGCCATACTCCTGGTTGGGACCCAATAGTCAGGGACAAGGTTGTCCTGAACCTGTGACATCCACAGGGCACACACTAACATGCTGAAGACACTCACTGATTGACTGTCATAGAGGGGAGGGGCTGACCCACTCCCCCCCTGCATACACCTAACAGATCAACAGCAAATTGAAGGAGGCAGCACTCCCCTAGCAAGTATGCTGCAGAAAAATTGTAAGCAACACAAAAAGGTCCTGAGACCTCTAAGATTCACCTGTTTGAAAGAAATGAGAAAGATGACAAGACAAAGAAACAAAAAGCCTCCAAATGCTGACCTAGGGAAAATAAGCCCAGGAGAGGTAAATTCAGAGGAGATAGAGTGCTGTAAACACGCAATATCAGACACAGCCTCATCAGAAATAAATACTTCCGTGATCTCATCAATGAATTTAAATCTGAAATTCTAAATCAGGTGAAGCAAGGTATAAGAAGATTAATAAAAGAAATGCTGGGCACTACTCAAGAAGACACAAATGGAAGAATGAAGGAACCCAGAGAAAGGAGAGAAGCCTTTGAGGAAGAATATAAAAAAAAATCTAGAATACATAAAACAGATCCAAAGAGAATATCAGGAAATTAAAAACTCCATTGAAAGCTGGCAAAACTTCTTAACAGAAGCTAAAGACAGACTTTCAAAACTTGAAGATAGATTTGCATTGCATGATCATGAAAGGGAGGATCTCTTAAAAATAACAAGGAACCAGGATACAAAGGCTAGAAGACAACAAGAGGATTTCTAACTTAAGAATAAAAGATGTGAATGAAGAAGCAGGGACAAATGCAAATGATATAAGAAGTCTATTCACAGAAATAATTCAGGAAAACTTCCCAAGTATAGGAAATGGAAGTAATGTTCAGATATATGAGACATACAGAACTCCAGCCAGCTACAACCAAAACAGATTTACACCCAGACATATAATAGTCAGGATCCCTGAAATCCATCACAAGAACAGAATTTTAAAAGTAGTCAGAGAAAAGAAACAGATTACCTATAAAGGAAAACTCATCAAAATGGACAGTGGACTTCTCAATGCAAACTATCAAATCAAGAAGGGCTTGGAGCGAAATATCCCAAGCCCTGAGAGAAAATAACCTCCAACCTAGATTGATGTACCCTACAAAACTGTCTCTCAGAATTAATAGAGAGACAAGATATTTCCATGACAAAGAGGAACTAAGGGAGTTTGTGACCACCAATTCAATCCTGCAAAGAATATCAAAGGAAATTCTAGAGAGAGAGAAGAATATCACCAGGATTCCAGGAACAATGGCAGAAAGGCTTCAGTGAAAGTGGCAGGCAGTGGAATGAAGGAGAAAAGTAAACAACAATGACAGAAAAATAGCATAGCAGAGATGAGGCAGAGAAGATTGGCTATATTGCTGTTTTGTCTTGACTGATTCTATTCAAATCTGGTATGCTTGATAGTGTCAAGTCTGAGAGTAGAGGCAACTACTCTGAAGATGTCAAGATTCAATAGGATACCCATGCTGGTTTGAGTATTAACTGCCTTTGAAGTCCTATAATGTCTCCAATGTTTGGTTTTTGTTAATAGTGCTATGTACTACTATGTTTAATCATACTATGCCTGATGATATAGACAATTTTACTGAAAATAACAAGAGACATCATAGTAACTACCATATATCACCTAGTATTATAGTTTTGTATGTCCTTTTCTTTTCATATTTTTGTAGGAATTTGTTTTATACACTTCTTTTGATTTGTCTTTCCCTCTAATACAGAAAGGAAAGGTATACATGTAGGGATTTATACATGTGTAGAACTTCTAAACAGTTTACGAGAATTGATTATAGTTATTGTAAAAAAAAGAGAGAGGAAAAGAAAGTATTCTAAAGAATATAACTGCATATATGTTTAAATGTATGATAACCATGTTACTAAGTTTTTGTTGGATAGATGAACAGAACTGATTGTAGCCTCACTGTTTGTCTGCTTTTTATGCTTTACTTTTGCTACTTGAACAACTACTTCTAAGAGGAAAATATGTAATTATCAACTAGTGATTCCTTACTGTTTTTTTTAAATTATGTTTTAAAATTATTTCTACCATCTTTCTGTTTAATTTTTTTTCTTTGAATAAAAAAAAAGAAAAAATGAGAGGAAGAGGCAGAGCAATAGCTTTTCTTAGGAAATTTAGTTCCAGCTACTTTGTATGTATATGGTGCTTTTCTCTTTGGTAAATCTGGTGAACAACTGAGCAAGACAAGGCCCAGAACCTGCCCAAGCTACTTCTCTGCCATGCCCTGGGTCTTTGTCTTCCTTTCTATAGGTGGGAATGTCTAGGATATTGAATTGTATGATTTTTAAATGCTTGACAAACATTAAAAAAAGAAACATGTAATAAATCATAACTATATATTTCTTAGGTTTAAACTACTTGAGATTTATGCTAATAAACAAAATTATTTTATGATAAACTATGAGAAAATTATGTATGTGTTAGTGAGGTTTTTTTAATTTTAAAAATAAAACAAAAAAAAGAAAAGAGACAATACAGAATTTCAAAAGACATAGTAGGAAATTAACACTATAGTTAATATATTGCATATTGTTATCTTAGAAGTAGTTGTTCAAATTATAATGTTTAGTCAATAAAAATGTGCAATAGATATTGTAAAAATGAAAAGGCAAGAAAAAACCACTGGGATATGGGAAAAGAAAAAATGAATAAGGAAAGAGATTATATGCCTATAGGTATACACATATATATATATGTGTGTGTGTATGTATTCAGGATAGACAACTATACTACTAATCTCTGTAAGTTCATCAAAAAGAACAGTTTTTTTCTTCTAGTGAGTTTTTGTTAACCGTGACAAAATACTTGAGACAGACAACTTACAAGAGAGTTCTGATTTGGGTTCCAGTTTCAGAGGTTTCAGTTACTTCATGGCTGAGTTCGGCATAGACAAGGCATTTTGGAAAACTTCCAGCTAAAACAAATGTGAACTATATTATACATACTAATATATGTTGTTTAGGAATAGATTATAGTATATATTATAGTCAAATTGTTTATGGAATTCATAAGATGAATGAAAACCAAAGAATAAAAATTTAATATTCAAGTTTGCAAATAGAAATAGTTGATAATAGTGAAAAATAATTCCTGCTGTGTAGACTTAATCTCAATCATATATGAATGAACTTGAACCATTGAATTTATTTTCACTCTGGATGTATAAATAACTGGATTTGTAGTAACTATATTTATTTTAATAGTTTTTAGTAATTTTTATGTAAATAATTCTTGTTGTGTACTTATTTCACAACATTTCATAGCATTCAATATAAATTTTTGAATTTAGTGTAATAAATATCAACTAAGGATCAGAAAAGTGGCAAATTACAAAATCTAGAAGAAATGCAGATTTTTATAAAAACACAAAACCTAAAAGAGTAAGTCACAAAATTATAAAATTTGAAGCTATATATCTAACAAGGAGATAAATCAGTAAAAAATAAAATATCATTACTAAAATAATCCCAGAATTTTATGACTTTACAGATGATTTTCACCAAATATTTCAAGAACTGATAATTATTAAAGAGCTTTCAAGAACCTGAAGATGAGAAAAATGACCCTACTTTCCCATTATGAGACCAAAATTACCCTAATACAAAAGGCAATGATACTGTAAAACAGTATGAATCAAAGCATCTTATGAAGACAGATGCAAAAATTCTCAATAAACTCATAATTCAAATTAACTTAAACCAGCATAATAATGGAATATTATACCATAAGTAAGTCTGATGTATTTGTTGAATGAAAATTAAACACAGGAAAACCAATAAATGTCATGCACACTATGAACAGAACAAAGGGTTTTGAAAACATGATTTTCTCACATGACACACTAAAAAGATTTGACAAAATTAAACAATTTGCATATTTATAAACAACCATATTAGAACAAAAGGAAAGTTCCTAACCATAATAAAAGCTATGTACGAAAAACCTATAGGAAACATCATGCTGATAAAATTTTTCTCTAACACCAGGAACAAGATAAACGTGCATGGTTTTGCTTCCTCTGTTCTATCGTACTGGAAATTCTAGCCAAAGTAATCACTCAAGAAAAAATTACTAGCAATCAGAATTGAAAAACGAAGCAAAATTATCTGTGTTCTCTGGAATTATTTTATGCATTTGGAAAAATTTAAACACACAGACACACAACTATAAGAATTTTAAGTGAATTTAGTAGGATGACACAACTCAGCATACAAAGGTTAGTTGTATTTCTCTACACTTAAAATAAATAACCTGAAAAGGAAATTAAGAAAAAACTATTTACCATAGAAAACTGAAATACTTTGAAATTAAACAAGGAAATGAAAGTTTTGTACAATGAAAAATATAAAGCCTGCTGAAAGAAATTAAAAATGATATAAATAAGTAGACACCTGTCCCATATCATGAATTAAAAGACAATATTGTTAAGATGTTAAAACTATTTGTTATCTTACGTAAATACAATATAATCATCTTTAAAGCTCAGGTGATCTATTTTTTGCAGAAATAGGAAAAAAACGTCATCTTAAATCATATTTAATCTAAGGAGCTTCAAATTGTCAAAGTGTAAAGGTATATACACTCAAAATAATTAAATCATGACTTCAAAAATGTAGTTATGCATCTATGTTAATAGCAGCAATATTTTTCATCTATGTTCAAAGCAATGTTGAATGAACATAGCAATCTTTCTATTCATAAACCTCCTAGAAAAACTATATCAACGAAAACAGATTTGTCTTGGCATAAAGCAGACATATAAACCAATGAAGCAAAATATATAGCTCAAAAGTACTCTCTCTCTCTCTTGTGTGCCAAAATGATTTTGACAAGGTTCCCAGACTACAAAAGAGAAAAAGAGAATCTTTGCTAGAAATGATGGTAGTAAAAATGTATGTTAATATACAACAGAATGAAGATGTTCCCTTCCCTAACATGATAAAAAAAATTGACTAAAGTGCATTGAAGATCTAAATATATAATTTAAACCATAAAACTCTTAGAAGATTTCATATACAGGTACCACATACCTGTGGCAAATGTAAACATACGTTACAAACTTGACATAATGAAAACAGCAGTAAGAATGCAAATGACAAAAGGAGATTTTGAGATGTAGGGAGGGAGGTGGTTTTGGAGGAATTAAAAAGAGAAATGAGTTGGTTTAGATACATGAACCTACTCCCAGGATGAATGTAATTTCCCATATTGCAATCACATACCAATAAAATAAACTTTAGAATTATAATCTCTTATAAGAAAATACAATGCCAAAACATCACAGGATGGATTTAACGGTTTCATGGATATGATCTCAAAGACATAGGAAAAAAATAAGATTTCACAAAAATTTTGCATTAAAAGATCAAGACTGTATTAAAAGATCTGGTGACATAGCTCAGTGGCAAAGAACCTGCCTGGCAAGTGCAAGATCATGAGTTCAATCCTCTGTGCAAAAAAAAAAAAAAGACTGTATTAGATCTATCTGTTGAAGATGAGAAATATTTGTAACTTATAAGTCTGTTAGAAATTAGTATTCAGAACATACAAAGAACTGTCACATCTTAACACAAAAAAGAGCAAAAGCTGCCTATTCAAAAATGGCCAAACGAGTTCAGTAAACATGCTTCCAAAGAATATGTACAGAAAATCTAAAGATTACATGACTCACTGACCATTAGAACTATTACACCAACTTTATAGTGTTACAAAATTCGGTGTAAAATATCACATATAACACCACACACTAACAATATATAACTTGAAAATTTAGAAAGTTTCATTAACTATAGAAAAAACTAAGATACTTCTAAGTAAGCAAAGAAACAAAAAGATTTATAATGAAAAAATAGAATTTGCTGAAAGACACAAATATTTAATGAGTACATCAAAAACTTCAACAAATCAGTAATCTTTGCAGATGTACACATCAAAAATTTGGTTAAATGTTAACTTATGCCTATTATGATGTGTGTTCTCAAAAAAGGACAAAGTAAGTACTGTCATCAGGTTGGAATATGTAATTAGAACATATATGTAGAATACTATATTTTAGTAAAATACAAGATTATTTAGTTAAAATGAGAAAACATGTATGTTCCTCAAAATATTAAAATGAACTTTATATAATTTGTAGATAATATTTATAGATATATGAACTCAAAATAATTAAAATCAGGACCTCAAAAATATAGCTCTGCATCCATGTTCAGAGAGGAAATATTCACAAAAACACTATCAAAAGCTAAACATAGATGCAAACCAGTGTTCAAGGACAGCTAAACAGATAAGCAAAAAGTACAAGACAAGAAAATTTTGGAGGTGATTTATTGTGACAGATGCACAAGAATTCTTTTAATGACACTGGACTTACATTTAAATATGTATATGTTAAATTGTACTATGTTTTTTTTATCAGAATCAAAACAAACCACAAACAGCAAAACAACAATCAAATACTTTCAAATGCTTTTCTATTTTCCTCTGCCTAAACAAATAAAACACAATATATTTCATTTTAAAAGAAAACAGTACAACAGAAGATATCCTCAATAATACCATTTGGATGAAAGGCAACACTGTATTCTTTGTCATTTTGTTTTATATATGTATGTATATATATATATATATATAAAACATATATATAATATGGTTTTGTATATATACAAAAAATGGTTTGGCTATAGAGTAGTTATTGAAATAATGAATGGTATTCTTATCAGAGAATTATTAGCGACCAGAGCTGCACAGAATTTGGTGAGTGCTGGGAACTGGATTCCTCAGAGCAAGATGACCAGCTAGATGACATATTGGATTTGGGCTGGACAAGCTTTAATCAACAACTGAGGTGGCATCAGTCAGTGGCTCCTAACCCAAAGTGGATTGGTGGGATCTGTTTGGGCTGGGCCATACCCCTAGTCAGGACCCGATAGCCAGCAACGAGGCTGTCCTGAACCTATGACATCTGCAAGGCACACACAAACTTACTGAAGACGTTCACTGGTTGAGAGATCAGCCCACACTACCCCTGCATGCACCTCACAGATCAACAACAAACAGGAGAGGGCAGGACTGCCTTAGCCATTAAGCTGAAGAGGGACTGTAAGCAATACATAAAGGTCCAGAGACCTCCAATGTTCACCTGTTTGAAAGAAACCAGAAACATGACAAGACAGAGAAACAACAAAAAGTCTCCAACTGCTGACCCAGGGAAAATAAGCCCTGGAGAGGTAAATACAGAGGAGATTGAGGGCAGCAAACATGCAATATCAGACACAGTCTCATCAGAAATAAGGAAATACTTCTGTGAGCTTGACAAATTTAAATCTGAAATTCTAACTCAGGTGAAGCAAGATATAAGAAGATTAATAAAAGAAATGTTGGGTACTCCTCAAGAAGATGCAAATGGAAGAATGGAGGAACCCAGAGAAAGGAGAGAAGCCTTTGATGAAGAATATAAAAAAAAATCTAGAATACATGAAAAAGATCCAAAGAGAATATCAGGAAATTAAAACCTCCCTTGAAAGCTGGCAAAACTTCTTAAAAGAAACTGAAGACATACTTTAAAAACTTCAAGATAGGTTTGCAATGTATGATCTTGAAAGGATCTCTTAAAAATAACAATGAACCAGGAAGTAATAATATAAAGACTAGAAGATGACAAAAGGATTTATAACTTAACAATAAACAATGTGAATAATAAATCAGGGACAAATGCAAGTGAAATAAAAAGGTTATTCACAGAAATAATTAAGGAAAACTTCCCAAACATAGGAAGTGATGTTCAGATATATGAGACATACAGAACTCCAGCCAGCTACAACCAAAACAGATCTACACCCAGACATATAATAGTCAGGATCCCTGAAATCCATCACAAGAACAGAATTTTAAAAGTGGTCAGAGAAAAGAAACAGATTACCTATAAAGGAAAACTCATCAAAATCACAGTGGACTACTCGATGCAAAGTATCAAATCAAGAAGAGCTTGGAGCGAAATATTCCAAGCCCTGAGAGAAAATAACCTCCAACCCAGGTTGGTGTACCCTGCAAAACTGTCTCTCAAAATTAATGGAGAGACAAGATATTTCCATGACAAAGAGGAACTAAGGGAGTTCGTGACCACCAATCCAACCCTGCAAAAAATATTGAAGGACATTCTAGAGAAAGAGAAGAAAATCACCAGGATTTCAGGAACAATGGCAGAAAGGCCTCAATGAAAGTGGCAGGCAGTGGAATGAAGGAGAAAAGTAAACAACAATGACAGAAAAATAGCATAGCAGAGATGAGGCAGAGAAGATTGGCTGTTTCACTGTTTTGTCTTCTGATTTTATTCAAATCTGGTATGCTTGAGGGTGTCAAGTCTGGAAGTAGGGGCAACTACTCTGGGGATGGCAGGATTCAATAGGATTCCCATTCTGGTTTAATTATTAACTGCCTTTGAAGTCCTATAATGTCTCCAATGTTTGGTTTTTATTAATAGTGCTATGTACTGCTAAGTTTAATTATATGGTGCCTAATGATATAGACAAGTTTATAGAAAATAACAAGAGAAATCATCATGACTACTGTAGATCACCTAGTATTGTGGTTTTATATGTCCTTCTCATGTTGTGTTTCTGTAGGAATTTGTATTGTTGACTTCTTATGGTTTTTCCTCCCTCTGATACAGAAAGGCTAGGTATGCATGTAGAGACTTATACATATGTAGAGCTTCTAAACAGTTTATGAGAATTGATTATCATCATTGTAAAAAAAGAGAGAGGAAAAGAAAGTATTCTAAAGGATATAACTGCATGTATGTTTGAGTGTGTAGGATTGATGAACATATTACTAAGTTTTTGTCAGATAGATGAACAAAGCTGATTGCAGTCTCACTGTTTAAATGTCTGCTTTGTATGCTTTACTATTGTAACTTGAACAACTACTTCTAGGAGAAAAACATGTAATTGTCCACTAGTGATTTCTTACTGGTTTTTGTTTTCTTTTTGAAGTTTTGCATTATTTCTACCCTCTTTCTGTTTCATTTTTTTTTCTTTAAATTAAAAAAAAGAAATTTAATATTGGTTCCTGTGATGAGTTTATAATCACAAGAGTAAATTTATGAGTTGACAAATGATAGCATGAACTTTATGGATATTAAGGCTTTTGTTCTATGAGGCACATTTGTAATTAGGTTGAAAATACTGTTCAAGTCACCAATTAGAAGAAACTAATTTTAAGTCAAACATGGAAAGAGGGTTTTCTATGAATAACATACAATTGTGTATGCACAACATACAATTTTTTAAAAATAAAAATAATCCAACCTAGAAAGTAAGCAGTTGATTTGCAGATGTAGCTCAGTGATATGTGGCTTGTCTGGTATATATAAGGTCCTGGTTTTTATCTTTAACAGAACAACAACCACAAAAAAAAAATAGTGAACAAAAGCCCCCAAAAGACATGTGTAGTAACAAACAAATTATTTAATTGATGACAAGAACGCTAAATGATACATCCACATTAAAAAGTTTTTTATTTTTCTAGCAGTGCTATATATATGCCTATCATTCAATCAGTTGAGCTAAATAATTTTTGAACAACCTATGTCCATACAAAATCTGCACAATAGTCTGTTTTTTAAAAAAAACCTTTTTTTTACAAATTTTGAAAGCTAATCAACATGTTAACATATTTATTTACATAATGAAATACTACACAGCAATATATTAAAGGACTATTAATAAAATATGGATGGATGATACATTTACTTGATAAATGATAGAAAGTTGGCCAGAAACTGCTGCATGTTTTAGGGACCCACTCATATTTCACTTGGAACAGGTAAAATGACTATGATGGAAAATGTATTTGGCAAAAAATAGTTTATTACTTCTTTGGGAATTGGAGAGGATATTTCAGGACATTGGAACTAATTACAATCAATTCTAATTGCTTATGTAGTTGCACATACAAACTGACCTAAAAACTAATTGTAGGTAAATGCCATTTCCACAGCCCTCTTAGTGACATGCTTTTATAGTTACCTTTTTTTTTTTTTTTTTTTACTTTTTTAGGGGAGAGGTACCAAAGATTGAACTTTTTATAAAGGCCTACAGGCATATAGCTCAGGTGCTAGCTCATGTTCCTAGGGAAAAAGACAGCTACGTGATTAAAGAAAATGTCATAGCTATTGTTTCTTCAGGCTTGAATTAAAATATTGTTAATCATAATGAAGTTCTCATACATAAGAATATATAATTTTTAAATAAGCTGTCTATAGACATTTAAAGAACATACATACAAAACAACTGAAGAGAATAAAAAGCACAGAATTAAATGCACACATCTACACTCTACCAAATTTTGACAAAGAGCTAAGAGAACATGTAATTAAGAAAGGACACTTTTTCAGTGTATGGTATTGGGAAACGGATTCCACAGGCAAAAGAAAGTAGATACTTTTCCTTCTACTTACAAAATTCAAATTAAAATGGATTGAAGATGAAGCAATAAAGACTATGCTCACCCCTGGGGGAGCAGCTCAGAGGGAAGGGTATGGGTTCAATCTCAAGTACTGAAAAAATTATTCTGTTGGATTATTGCATGGCAGGGTACTGTAGACAGTGATCATGCACTATAATTTGAAAAACAATTTTGAAAATTTTTCCTATAAAGGAATGACATACATTTAATGATGTAGATATGTTTAACGTCATTGAAAAATTATGCAACATATACACATACTCAAACATCATTATTCCCTTGAAATGTACATTTTTATATTTTTATGTAATAGATAATTTAAAAATAAAAGCAGTGGGTTTTAGCTCAGTGGCATAAGTGCTTTCATGGCAAGTGCACAGTCATGAGTTCAATCCCTGGTACCAAAAAAATAAAAAATAAAAATAAAAACAAATAAAAGCAGTTGTTTCAACATTTTAATGAAAATATTCTGACCAATGTATTATAGGAACTATGTTCTGTATTTCTCATAGTAGGGTGACTTACTATGCACAAGTTTTGAATTAATTCACAGTCCTTTTACAAAATTAAACATATGTAGAATCTATGAAAGATTCAGGCTTTAACTGTTGCACTCTGGTGCAGAGGATGACAAGTCTGAGACTAGACTGAGCAAATTGACGACAGTGAGATACTGTCTGAAATTACAAAAGTAAAAATAAAAAAGGACGGCTGAGAATATAGCTAAGTAAAAGGCCCTGTGTTTGATACCTAGCACTGCAAAAAAAATTAACAAATAGAAGAAACATTAAAATATGTATAGTTTTAAAAAATCTAGAAGGAATTGGAATGATGTCAGAATCAAATGCAGCCTGAACAAAAGAATAATCCTGAATTAGAACTATGTGACTACCTCATTCAAGGGAATGATGGAAAATATACAGGCTGGAGTAAGTTTGAAGAAATTTTGTGTGACATGTTTTATTTTAGAAAAGCTAAACAGAAAAAGAACTACATGCATAAATGCTATTTTCCAGCTGTTAAAATATTTTCTCACAAGAGTGAAGTTAGCAGCTCCTAAATGGCCACCACAAGACTGCACAGTGAACATAAAGATGATAAGAAATGGGCACCTGGTACCCAGTGTTGGAGATGCTGAGCAGAGCCAAACAAAATGGGGAGGCTGGAGTGTGCCAGGTTAGACTCACTGGCAACATTAAGTTTTTTATTTTTGTTTTTGTTTTCACTTTTTGAATATCTATGACATACTGCATAAGTACTGCAGGTTATTCCTTCGAAAGAAATGGTAGTTGTGCATCACTTTTTAATTTGCTGAGTCCTCTTGGCAGCTTATTAATTACACAGGATTTCACATAGAACCAAATTTTGACATGATGATTTTCTATTGTGTATTTATTTCCCATTATATTAGTTTCAGTTCATAATCTTATTATGTAATTGTTTCTAATTGCCTTGGTGTTAAATCATGGTCTTCAGTTTCTTGAAATGCAGGTATACATTGTTAACTAACAATTTACACACCCTTTTAAGTAATGAATTCTGTCTGAGCAAGATGTAGCCTTATTCTTATATTTCGTCTTCTCAGAATCAGGGCCCATGTCTCTAAAAAAACACCTGGAATAAGGAGTAAAACTATTGCTTGTGCACATTTTGGGGGATCTTCATGGAACAGAAAAAAGAGTTAAACTTTTGTTTGATTTATACTGACATATACTGTCATCATTTATCCATTTCTGGTTACAAAGTAAACTTAGAGAAGTTAAATGTGACTCAATGATATCAAAGTAAAATTAAGTCTTTTAAACAGTCTTCCATGTGTTAATATCAAACTCATTTTTTTCTTTTTTTTGCTTTTTTGAGACAGGATCTCACTGTGCATTTCAGCCTTCCCTTGAACTCGTGTTGGCCAGACTGGATTCAAACTCCTGCAATAGACTCCCAAGGGCTGGGATTACAGGTGTGACCACAACATCTGATTTAAACTCACTGATTTTCTATACCAATGAACAGTATCATATTGTACATCATATTGTTCCAAATGATAGCACTATTTCTGATTATTGTAAGCTATAAACCAACAAACTCCATTTTTGTATCTTCAGCATCATCTTTCTTTTTGAAAAAAAAATATTTTAAGTCACTTTTATCATTAAATTATAGCATCTTAATATATATACTCTATGGAAATGCACACATAGTTTTTCTAACTCTGGATATCAGACATTAGGAATGTGTCTTTAATTGGGACTGGTCTTTAAAGAAAAAAGTTGAGAATCCTGAGCACTTAAATGGAAGTAGTTACAAAATTTTGTCCTTTTGGCTTTTTAATTAAACAAATCTCAATAGACAGTGTGTGTATTCAAACAAACCCATCTTTGGCAATTATTATATTAGGTGCATATTTTCAGCTACTCTTTCTACAAATTCATTATCTGTATGATGTCAAAAAATTGGATTGGGGAATTTCAGAAACATGTAAAAATGGTATGGTCAGTAAAACTGGGATCCTTCATTTTTTTCCCATAGTAAAATAACTTAGGCTGATTGTATCTGTGACACACAATGGAGGGGATGCTGTTCTTTTATATGACTTTCTCTTTATATAGATAAGCAAGTTCCTGTTTAGTCATCTCCTCTTTGATGAGCCACCCCTGAATAAACTGGTCCACATCATTTACTGCATGTTTTGTAAACTGAATCCAGTATTGTGGCAAATGCTGTGGATGTTAGAGCATACCTACACAGGCTGAATTCCACCTGCCCATTTCATCTGCCCTAATCCCGAGGGAATTGCTCATGTCTTGGAAGGCAGCAATAGGGAGACCCCAGTAGCAATTGGGCCCCAGAAGTGCGTACTCATGAGTCAGTTCCTGGAGTACTAGTTGCAGACCTACTGAGTGGCTTTCTCCAGCAGAAAGTTGACAAATCCCACTGGTTCCAAATCTTCCTGGTAGTCATCTAATCCTCAGAGTAATTATGTTAGTCTGTTTTTCATTACTGATATAGGGAAAAGACACTCCCAGATGACTAGATGTGAGGTAAGAGTTTGTGTTCTCTAAAACCAAAGGATGAGTCTTAGGAACAATGCTGTTAAGAGTGAAATATATTTATTGAGAAGAGGAAAGTTTCTGTCAAAGGTGTCCCAAGTGGGTTTCCAAAGACTCTGTCTTCCCTAAAGACTTTTATAGAGCAAAACCACAAAGCGAGACAGATATAAGGTAGGGAAAACAGGGATATTCACAAAGCGGGCATGATGTGAAACAGAACTATGGCCAACTAATAAGATTAATGACTCAGATAAAATTAATTTAAAAAGGGACAAATGGGAAGCTAGTCATGTAGTGATCATGCACTCATAAAGAGCAGTGACTCTTCCTCTCGGGAGGTTGGCTTAGTGACTCTGGCTTCCTCAGGGGGATAGAGACCGGCTTAGAGTATCAATCCATGGTGTTTAATCCTTAGGAAGTATGTGGGTGCATTTGTTTTGGCTTTTGTCTTGAGGTCTGACCCACAGCAGAAGTGTCTGTCTCCCTCACAGTTGCAAGGTAACTCATCTTCTGCACTTGCTCCTTTGAGGGCCTTGCCTTGTCTTTCTGCCTATAATATTTCTATCAAATTCTATTACTTGTAACATTACAGCAGTGAAATCCTTGAAATGGGCTAACTTTACAAGGAGAAAAATTTAATTCACAGAACAGTTTTTGAGGTTGTAGGAGCAGGCACTGGCATTGGCTCAACTTTTGAGCTCTATTGAGACCTCTTGGCTGTGCCCCATCTTGTCAGGAGCACAGGTGTAAAAGGAAGATTATGTCACAGAAACAGGAAGCCAGATAGAAACTGAAGGGTTGAGCTCAGACTTACTAATATGCCTTCCAATGGAGTCAGTCCAGGAGCAAATTATACCCTCTCAGGGGCTCTTTCAAGGTGCTAAGGACTTTGTTTAACCTGGGATAATTTCTGCCTCCTGTTTATTTCATGTCAGTACCATTTCTAATTTCTTTTTAGTTTATATGCTGCCTTCCAAAGATGGTACTTCCTTGGATAATCATGTTTAAAATGCAAACCAGCTCATCAGAATCTTTGTATCTTCTACCTTTTAAAGAAAAATTGTCCCTACTCTCACACTGTAAAATTATATTTGTTATATTTAGCCTTTTTTGATTGCTTTCATTCTACTACAATACTAATCCTATGAAACACAAGATATTTAGTTCATTTTTTCAATAATGTGTCTCATGATCTAATGTGGCACTGAGATCTTGGTTTTTTTGTTTGTTTGTTTTTGTTTTTGGTACCGGGGATACACTGAGATCTTTGAAGCAATCATATATATTAATATCAGTGTGGTTTTGGAGCAAGAAAAGAGTTTTCAATTATAAGAATAAATGTATTCTACTTTTGTATTTTAAATCTACACCAACGGAATCCAGGTAAAGTTCCTTACTCCATATATGTAACATAATAAATATGTATGACTTCAGGGTAGAAATGAAACTTTCTTTAAAATAAATGAAAAGCTCATGGAAAGTTGCATTTAACATTTTAAAATAATCAAGCTATTTATGTCTCTGACACTTACATCATTCAGAAACATGGCAAGAATTTTAGATTATTCCTGATAATTATTTAAGAAAAAACAATAATATATTTGAATAAAAAAATGAGGCAGAATTGTAGCTTTTTTGATCAATTGCATATTAATAGTACTATCTTGAGACAAAAGAGAAAAAATGAATAAAGCCTTATTGAAATGGGGATAGTTTAGTCTTTTTCTGTGTCAAAACTGAAATACTACCATTGAAAATTTCCTTGCAATGATAGAGAGCTTAAATAGAACCCTGAATACTGTATCATAGACTTAGCTCTGATTTTATCTGAAGAACTTAGATTGGAAATTTAGATAAACAAAGAAAACACTGGAGAAACTGAGTTACATGTTTTAGCTTTGTAACAAGATGGAGCATTAAAAATAGAAAATAGTTTAAAAGACAATCTAGCCTTACTGTGAATAAAAGCTTAGAATTTTCAATCGGTACTCTCCAAGTTAAGCTGGTCACTTCAGCAACTGTACAATGTCAATGACCTTTCTTCCAGACTACTTATGTCCCATCATTTCTTGTCTTGCAAATGCAAAACTTAATGCAATCCAAATTCATTCATCACTGTTTGACACTAGATATCTTTAAAATAAAATGCTAAATGATTCATTTGTATTTGAAAATATTAAGTACATCTAATTTCTAGTTTTGTCAGTATCTATTCAAACTTTCATTTTTAGTGTTAATACTGTTTCCTGACCACCATCCATACTGTTTATCTTGGGAAAGTGAAGTTTCTCTATCCTTCATAGGTACTAAGGAGGGACTTAATTACCACTGCAATCAGGATTACTTTGATTCCATTCAAATGAGAGTTGATTGGCATCAGGATTATAATTAGGACATTTCTCAAAACAGACACAATCTTAAATATTTCCCTTGTTTATCTGCCCTGTGTGTAACCTTTATATAAATTTAGATGAACTAAAATACAAAGTAATAAGTATTTATTTTGATAATGGCAGGCATGTTTCTAGTTTTTGTTGCATAGCAAATGGAAGATTGTAAAGAAGAAAATCTGAAACAGTTACATTATTTATCTAATAAGAGTTGACCAATTGCTAATTGGTCTAGATGAGGTTATTGATACCAAATTGCCATTGTTATTTAAGCAAATGAGTCTTTCACATAATTACAATCGTCTTTAAACATGAGAATAATGGTAGCAGATATTAGTCTAAAGGTTAAGAACATTTTTCTTTTTATACTAAAAAGAAAATTTTTGTTGACTATTTCTTAATCTTACATAACAAGGAACAAGGAAAGAATAAATCATATCAAAATATGCAATAAGAAATATAGCAGTAATACTCTATTTACCTTTCTGCCGGTTTTCTGGTCCTGAAAATGACTGTAACTTAGTTCCTACTATGTCCTAGTCATTTTTTTCAGAAAGAAATTTTTGATAAGTTGGGCCTTATTATGCATGGGTTATTGTACCTGTGAGTTAAAATCATAACTCCAGTAAATTTAGTATTGTTTATTATTTATTTTGAACTGTAATATTTGTGTTGTGCTGATGTCATACATTCATTGTTCCCTATATCTTACTTTCTGACTCTAAGATAGTTTACCATAATTGAGATTTTGTTGACCAACTGACCAGTTTGGACTAATCAGAGTCTCAGAGTCAATCCTGTGAGTCATTGCCAGCCCATTAAATGTGACATTAGAAAAGCCAAATGAAATCTCTTTCCCTGTTGCACAGCAACAGAAACAAAACAGAGAAAAACAAAACAGTGACACTGGTAACTTCTCAGAGCCTGATTCCCTGGAGTGGAGATAGATGGAATTCCCTAATTTTTCTGAGATGGACTTGCAAAAAAGATGAAGATATTAAGGTTTATGTCTAAGTATTATTTTATTTTTATTTGTAACAAAACTAAAATGATATTTGAAACAAACAAGCAATTTTTTAATGAAGCGCATCTTTAGAATCAGTACTATTTTATCGCAGTAAATAAAGGGGTGAAAAAACTAGCAAGCAATGCTTTGGTATGTGAAGGCATAAAGAATATTTATAAGTTCAATGCTACCTATATATTTTCAAGCAATTAATTCAGAGGAATGATAAGAAGCAAGTAGAGGCTGTATCACCAAAATCTTTAGATTTGAGTTGGAAAACAAACAGAGAGCTGTGGCAATATGAAAATGTGTAGAGAGTAGATTTTAGAGATAGAAAACACAATTTCTTAAATGAAAATCATCATGGTAAGTTGATGATACAAAATGATACCCCATATGGCTGGAACTTCTCAAGAGAGAAGTTTAAAATTAGATTGGACAGAGAAATGGGGCTGATTTGTGTAGGAGCTGCATAATAGGAGAATATGAAAACATCTCATTTTATTATAAGATGTTAGCCATGGGAATTTTTTGGATTGTTACAATAAGTAGAGAAATGATTTGACTTAATCTACATTTTGAGAAGGTAATCTGCTGTATTTTAGAAAACAAGTTTGATAAGGGGAAAAGTAGAGAGAAGACTCCTATGCCAAATTGTAATTTGTACAAGATCATTGATTCATACTTTAACATACAAGCCTTTATATAGAGACTGTGAGACAAATCAGCTTTATAAGGCAATTTAGAATACATAGACATATTACATATAATTATGTAATTTTTAGCAGAAATTTTATGAAGTTTTAAATTTGTAACATTTCAAAACACTGATCACCAGACTAGTAATTTTCTATTATGATACACTATAATTTATTAATATTTCTTACATGAAATGTCAGGAATAATGGGAAATTTAAGGCAAAAGTCAAAGATAAGGATGAGTTCCATAAATCAGAAAAGTTTCCTGTTTGACTTCTTATTTCTAGAAAATTCTGCACTGGCACTATGGTTCCAGAAGTCAAATAGATAAAATCTCTGAGAAAACAAAACTAATCCCGAACGTTTATGACAGATGAAAGTTTTTAGAGGCTGTTCCACAGTATGGCCTCTTATCTTCTGTTTTCAGGTGAAATCAGAGAAAGGGGACGCAAAAATGACTCTAAATCTCATTTGATTATTTTAAATGAAAACAACTTCACTAGGATTGTGTTTTTGGATGGGCAGAGGAAGAAAAAGTTGCTTTGTTTGTTCTGTTTTGTTTTCTTTTTGAAAACTGCAAGAAGTTACAAGTGTTTTCCATCTAGTGTGCATTCTCCAAGCAAAAGACGTGGTGACTTTTCTAGGTCCCGGGTTCTTTAGCACTATTTCTGTAACTTGCTCTGTTGAGTTACAGTTTATTACGTCTGAGGTACTTAAGTTATTGTTTCCCTGGATAATTTGGATAATTTCCAGTGCTTTACATATTTTTGTGGTATTGAACAAGTCACAGTTTTCAGAAGAAAAAATACTAGATTTATCAAAAATTCTCCTTGATATGTAATTTATTTTTGATAGAGAAAGAGAATTTTTTTTTTGAAAGAGAATATTTTTGTCGAGGTTATTTAAAATTCAGTTTCCATCAGTTACTACCAGAGTTCTAGGTAAGGTCCTTTAAGTAGATCAAGCTTTTTATTATTTATTTTTTAGCTTGTAGCGTACATTTCCATGAAAATCAAAGTTAGTATCATTAGCCTCTGTCACTTAACACTAACTGTATAATTGTAAATGAAAGGAAGCTTGATTGTTTAGCCTAGGATTAAGCAAATCAAAAAGTTGTATATTGAATTACATGGCGTATTTTGAGAAATTTTTATGAACACTATGTTGTGAGATCAAAATTATTAACATTATCTAAATAGTGTAGTAATCTTTAACAGCAGTGAGTTTAAATTGCAGTGGAAATGCAGCTATATAGGGCGATACTTTGGGTGCACTCTGTTACTCTGGTCATTTTATTTTTCAGTGTAAATTTCACTTTACTACAAAGACTCTAGTTTTACTAACATTTACAATCCAATACTGACTTGTTCCTTGAAGTTTTTACTTAAAACTTAAAATCATATTACAAATGAATCTAGGGGGAAAATAATACGTTTTGAAAAGTTGCATATAGAATGATTTAAAATTAAGTGAAGACTTTGTAAATAACTATTTGTTAAATCATATTTATCTTTTAAATCCTTAAGTGTGGCATAACTCTTTACTCATGTAGAATTATTTAAATTTTCATACAATATTTTGGTAATGTGTGTAGCAGTTTTTTATTTGACATAGAAATTGCTTCATATGTCTTGCTGATTTGGAAATTAGTATTTTCACTGATTTTTATATTATTATTATTTGTCTTGCTGCTTTAAACTCACTGCAGTTAGTATTGTAATACTTCAGTTTGTGAATTTTTTCTATATAGCTCAAGATATGATCAATTTTAATGAGTAAAGGAACTCAGCTTGTTTTGGATATTGTGCTCTAGACATACGCATTCAAAAATAATTGCACATGCCTTGAATATATCATTAGGTATTTTCTGCTTGCTTTTTCTCTCACTGAAAGAGTTTAGTTCAAATTTTAAATGTGCCTGAAATGGTTTGTATGTATCTTTCTAATCCTGCCAAAAGTTTGTTTTGTTTTATTGAATTCCAACCATTATTATTAATAGCATAGAATTTTAGTAACACCATGAATTCTTATTGATTAAATTTACTTTTTTGAATTTTAATGTAATGATCACATTTATCAGGGGAAGAGAGATCATCTATACCACCTCTTACTTCCTTCGGTAGCCCTTTCTCTCTCTCCTTCCAACTCTAAATCCCCTGTCCATGTGCAAAAGATCTATGTCCTTGTTTCCCATTATGCATCTTTTATTTTAATTTTTAATTTATTTCTACTTTGAATTTCTCATGTGAGAGAAATCATGCAACATTTAAACTCATGCATCAGATTTATTTCATTTAATATTATGGTCTCAAGATGCAAATATTTTTCTCTTTTCCACGAAACAATATATTTGGTGTGAATACATTTTGTTATTAAAGAGTCACCAAACTCTTTATAATATAGAATTTATAAAATGTAAAATTCTCCTTTTCTGATTTTTAATCTATACATGTTTTTTTGATGAATTGTGTCTCTACCCCTAACCAGTGAATGGTTACACTGACAGAACTAACTTCATTCATTCGTTGAGCTACACTCCATTTTTTAAACTGATACACTTAACTATATTTTCAAAAGTTTGACTTTCAAAACTTAAATGATTTTAAGCATGTAGAGGAGATGTCAACAGAGCAAGAGAGCTGCTGTTACTTCACCCAATTTTTTTTTCCCAGAAATGTTGTAACTGTACATAGATAAATGGCGGAAGAATCAGCCACCAAGTAAATTACATCCCTTGGCTTGAACGTTATTTTTCTACAACACATTTCTTTACCCAGACTATTGATGTTTTCTAAAAAAAAATACAGTGATTCAACTTTTCCATTATCTAGTTATTGGGCTATGAGTGGTGGCATGATGCTATTTAAAACACCCATTGAGAAACAAAATTTATTTAAATTTAAATTGCATGACATTTGACAATCTTTCTCAACTACTTAAAAGTAAACAATATATGTAAACATTTTAGATTCTTGTGATACACTCTCTACAATTACACAGGTTAATTCAAAGGTTAAATGGAATATTTTAAATGATTATTTATGGTTAATGCTATTCTTCAAAAATATACCAATAGTTTTTAATTATTTGGTGTACATTGCAGCGATATTTCCATCTGTGCTTTAGATTTGTGATTGTTTCCTTAAGTTATTAAGGTTTCCTAGCAGTCAAAACTCATATATGAGAAAAACTGACAAGGACAGGAATGTAACCACTCTCAGATGGTTTCATAGCAATGACAAAAAGAAATAACTTGTTTATAATTTAACAAGAATCTACAGATATTCAAAATATTCTACTGATGATTAGTCCATCCTGTTTTTATTTCTTTTTGCAACATACCTGAATTCTATTTCAAAAAAACTTTTCCTATCTAGATTTGATATTTTAGGGTTTGTAAATATTCAGAGACCATATAAAATACAAAATAAACTCTATATAAAGCTATTTAATTTCCAAAAACAAAATTAATGTGTGAGGATACAGGTATGCACTGGAGAGACTGAACAAGAGAAGAAAGTTTGGAAGCATTAGAAAAAGGTAATTAATAAAGTGGAGAGAGGCCACAAAGATACTTTCCTGGCCCATGGTAAAAGCAATCTTTTTAGATGGAAAATGTATCAATTTCCTTGTTAAAAATATTGCTGAGAAATCCAAAGCATTGATGCATGTATGTGCAATTTGTCCTTAGAATGACTTTGAGATGTGATGGAAAGAAATAATTTTAAGAATATTTACAAAAATTTGATTGCAAAATCAAATTAGTATGGTGATATGGTTTTTGGACACTTTGAAAATATACTGAAATAAGCAAATTTGCTGATTCACAGTAGCATGAAACAAATTCTGCAGAGAAAATGAAGAGAAATGCACACAGAAAAATATTCTTGAACTCGATATTGTAGATAACTATTTCCAAGATTACCTTTGTATTTCTACTTTTTTATTCAAAATTAGTTGCCTTTTAAAATTATTACTCTACTAAATGTCTAAAACATATATAAATTTACACTTTGTAAAGAATTTTGCATGTGGAGAATATTTATTCCATTTAAAAATTAAATGGAGCTTAAAGGCTCATAAATAGAATTAGTGAGTAAATCTTTGATACTTTGAAGTCACTAATGATAACTTTTGATGTTCTTTAATGCCAATTACTAAATCATTTGCTTCCTCAGCTGGCTGCCTTCTGCTTTTCTGTTAATTCACAACTAGTTGTGTCACACTGTGCTCTTCTAATTAACACTTTAGACACATATAATTAGCACATTATTGTTTTTTTTTCTAAGTATCTATTCACCATGTTTAACACCTTACTATGTATTCTGCTTCAGTAACATAGAATTGTTAAGCATATGCCTTTTGAGATTCTTTAGAATATAGGCTCCTCTGGAAGCAAGCAGTATACTAATTTTGAAAGGTAGTTTTATGGAACATAGCATGGTTTGAGGACTACTAGGATATATATTTTATTTTTTTTTGAAAAAAAAACAGCAATTATAATGAATTGTTAAAAACATAATAAATTGTTTCATTTTAAAATTTGTGTAATGAATTATTTTCTTTAACTTACTTCCATCTTTCTGGTACAAAGAAAACTGCAAAGAAAGGCACCATTTACAAAAATTTGAATGTATTCTCTCAGATATTTATAATCTATATTAGCAAAGATGAACAATGAAAAGTCATATATGTTAAATTTTGTTTAAAGGATAAATTTCTAAGCCAGTTTGAAGGAAGACTTTTGCTTAGAGTTGATACATTAATATTCATGGAAAGCCTTAAGAGCTAATTATTATGCCAAATACACTTACATAAATACTTGATTGGAGTTATAAATCAAGAATTTTTAGCTTTCTTTATATAAAAGAAAACTGCACATTTCACTTTATTTAAAGTTAAAAGATACATAAAAATAAGATTTGCTTATTATTATATAATGACTTAAAGCACGTTTTTGAAATGTTTCTATCAGTACTGAAGACATTAACCTTACTGTATTATTCAAAACTCCACAATACTCTTTTTGTTGTTAGTTTTGAATGGAAAAAGACATTTAAAATTTGAATTCGATAAGTTTTGTAGACAGCATAGTTATGTGAATGCTAGAATGGAAGGAAAGAAAAAAATCTGAAAAATGATTGAAAGGCACTGTTTTGATTTAAAGAAAGTTTTAAAAGCCTGGAGTGTTACATAGGCAATTATGATTTATGTGAAAGGGGTCATTTATGCTTTGTTATGAAATGTTAAAATAGGTTGGCTTTGGTTCAATTTTTTTTTCTATTCTTAGTTCATATGTAATAGAAAAGGAAAGTGGTATGAAAGAAATAGCAATGTTTTTAAAGCAAAACATTATTTCTATCAAAGTAAAATGGTATAATCCAGAGAAAGTTGCATATTTCATGTTAAATAATAGCTCATTGTGATTATAGATACAAATTATGTAAGTTTATTTCCCTACAACTATTATATCATGGACTTATTCATGTCCAATAAACAATTACATGAAGACAGGATAAGTTTCATTTTAATGTGTTTGCAGAAACAAACTTTAAAAATTTTGGTAAATAGTTCCAGTTTTCCATTTCTAACATACTTCTTTTTATATTTTAATTGTATAATTATGTAGAGATTTATGTATTTGTTAGAATTACATAATTATTAAATACTCAAATTAAGAATCATAATTGTATGTTTAATAATTGTATTAAATAATTATATATACCAATTAATTTCTTCTTTAAAATGCTCCTTTGATTTTCAAACTACAATAAAGTGAGAGATGTAATGGGATATTTCTGTATCAAATATTGTTGCTTCACTCTCCTAATATAATTTTGGGTGCCATCTTTGAGAAGTTAATAGGTAGATTTTTTTGGATTGAGATCTCATAATGGATTCCGCAAAATTTTGTATTCATAAGAGGTGGACCCCAATATATGATAAATCTGTACATTATGTAAAACTTAGGTTAAAAAAAAAAGTTCCTTTGCCATGAAAACTCAACTCTGTTGTAAGTAAATATGTGCTAAAAATACTCAGCTCCATTAAAAATATTGAAGGTGTTCACTTGATATCTTGCTGAAATAGATGAAGCTTTGAGATAAAATCCATTCCTGTGGGGTTTTTTTGTTTGCTTGTTTTTGCAAAGAACAAAGAAAACAATCAGACATTGGTTTAAAGTATGATCAAAAATTCTTTGAAATGAGAAGAAAAAATGTTTAGGTAGATGTTCTCTATTAGAAAAACCGTACAGTTTTTAGGCAAGAGCCATTTTAACATGATTGCTTTCAAAAAGTAGGCATTCAAATATAATGTACTTTTCTACAGTCAAGTGCAAATGGATATTTAAAATACTTCAATAGGTTTACTAGACATGAAATAATTCATAGTTATTTAGGAATAAATTATTTTAACTCACATAAGAGAAAATGCAACTATCTTATCTAAAAATCATCTCTGATGTCAAATGTGTTCAATCAGGTAAGATTAAGGACTGACACATTGCTCTCTATTTTTAAATTAGCATTTGTTAGGACATAGAAACTACATTTCCTGGGCTGGGCTTTAGCTTAGCAGCAGCATAAGCACTTGTCTGACAACCATGAGGTTGTGAGTTTGATCCTTGGTACCAAAAAATGCAAAACAAACAAAAAACCACTACATTTCCACTTTATGTACCAATTATGACTCCCGGTTTTTGTTTTATCTTCTTCTATCTCTTCTATTTAATGAGTGTTCTTTTTTCTCAGCTCAACAAAAGAAGCTTTCTACAAATATTCTCATCAAGCTGTTTATAACAAAAATTTTTGGGTTCCTTTCTGAAAAAAATCATTCATGTTCACAGATTTGTGCATTCTGTACATTTCTTCCTTTTAAAATCATAATACCCATGGAACTTCTCTGTGAAATTCCATTCCTTTCCACTGAATTTTTCTTGTCTCGTTTCAGAGATCATATGAAAAAAAAAAAAACTCAATATGTTGCCTAGAGATTCTGAGAATTGTGCCTCAGCACACCAAATCAGACTATATTTTGAGGTGACATGTTTCTTAATAACACTAAGCACGTATGCATAATACATGCTTTTCTCTATGGGCACTGGAGAGGCAGAATGAGAGAGGGAGTAAAGAGATACAGCTTCCATAATCTAGATGGGAATTTCACTTCCTGTACCTTTATTCTTCTCACTGCTTTTCCCCTGGCTGAGAATTTTATACTACACCTAGCCTATTGAAGTATTATTGATTTTAGTGTATTTTTAAAACATTCTTTACATTTGTAATGTTTCAATTGATCCTGTAATTTTTCCCACCACTAATTATAATATTAACAAGTTATTGTAATTTTTCTTTTCTAAACATATTCACATTTTACTTAGATTATTTGAAGACTTATCTGACTAAAGATACAACAAAGACCAGATATACTTCTTTGAAATGGAAACAAACAAAAGGGTTTACATCGTCTACTTTCTCCTCTAAATCTTAAAACTGACTTATTAAAAGGTGTGTATTTAAAAACCTTGTCAACTTTCATGGTTTCTGTGAAAAGACTGACAATATCAATAGTGACAGGTTCTGAGGAATCCATGTAATATCCTAATAGCCATGTAAGACAGAAGTCTAGTGAGCAGGTGGTAAGACACAGTTGTTAAATGTGCATCTTAAACTCATTAGGAACATCTGGGGGTGAGAAAACCAAAAGAACAAATTATAGTCACTAAACAAAAATAAAAACAAGGAAATCAGGTGTACCTGCTTTCAAAGAACAAAAGTTTTTCATTGTATCATACTCAATCAAATGTCATACTAGCAAATAACCATAAATGTATTAATTATAAAATAAATTTGTGTTATTTATTCATTCAATTATACAACTATAAAAATAATTATGAACAATTACTATTTTCAAAAATGAATAGAATTTTACAATTCAATTTTCAGAAAATAGTGAAGGTGGTGAATTTATTTTATTCTAATTAAAACATCAATTGAAACAATCTTGTATTCAATTAAATAATTCAGACAAATATATATATATATATATAAATATATATATACAATGAAACATCAACTGCTATATAATCAATACTCAATTATTTATTGTGCCCCTTTATTGCACTTGTTTAGGCTAATCTAAGCACAGAAATATTTAAGCTAATGTCTGCTATGACCCATAAGGAAATGTCATTAATAAAAATGAGATCTAATGTTTAAAAGATAGCAAATATCCCTAAAACATTTAAGAATGTCTGAAAATCTTCTAGAAAAAAGAGTGATTCTCTAATTAACTAAACTAAAGAAATTATTCTCTCTTGAGAATAGTTTTTAGGTAACATGTGGTTATATGGATTTAAACCAAGACAATAAAACACACACCTATTTCAATGCCTTAGAAATCTCCTCTGAATATCGTTAAACATCAAACCATAGATAGTAAGTTTGGAAATTAAACTAAAGAATTATTGGTTAACTGAATTATAACTGTTATTCAGAATTTAAATTATATTCTCTATGTTGAGAAAAAGAAAATTAAAATCTACGTTTTATAACTTCAATTTATTTCTCTGTGAAAACAACTGGGTAAATGATTTTGTCTTTCCACTTTGTATTAAACTATCAAGGTCAACATTATAAGCAATATGGAGTAATAAATCTGTATTTATGAAAAATATATTTTAACATATACTATCTTTATTCTTGAAGTACCACAAAAATTTTCTAAAATAAATTTCTTTTCTAGTTTATAAATAACTGGGATTTATTGAAACATGTTGAAGATTTTACTCCCAACATAAACTGCATAATCTTTCTCATCTCTTTTTTATTCCTCATTGCCCAAATGTAATTGACTACAATAAAATTAGTTCAGCAGATTTTTCTTCACATTGTTGAAGTTAAAAGCATTGATTCCTGAACTAACAACATTCTTTATAATAATGATATAGATAAGGATCAGCATCATTAGATTATGGAGTATAGTTGCATCAATATTCTTAGAAAAAATAAATGAAAGCAGTTATTAAGACTATCCTTACCACAGTTCTTGAAAACACACAGACTATCTATTGCAAACTTCGACACAAACCATTACTTTGCTATTAAACAATTTTACTCTAAATGTCTATGGTTTAACACAATTATTCTCTCATTATATAGGATGTTTATGTAATACATAGTTCAGCTGGTATTCTATTTCAAAAATGAAACAGAAACTATAACTTCAAGAGAAAAAATGTACACAAAATGAGGAATTAAATCTTTATATAGATGCAAGCCAGTTTTAATCTACTGAAACAACTAAATATTAAAAATAAAATAATCAGCCTTATCATTGAATCAAGTGTCAGTTAAGACAGCATGGATTATGAATCTCATACTTTTTACATTATTGGCTTGTAATTTCTGGTCAATCTCATGATGGTTTTATTATCACAAGAAGAAAATTTACAAAAGCAAGTAAATTCTAAATATACTGAACAGAAATATGAAGACTGTATTGCTGTTTTTCTTATACTGCGATTTGGGACGTATCTGCGATGTGTGGTGTAATTAAAGTGCTTTTACAAGCAGTTAGTCATTACGTTATTGTAATTTTCCATATTGCATTTAAGAGAAAAAGCTTTGCGGCAGATGCATTGCAGAACCATCAACATTCTAAATGTTTAAAAACTGCCTCTGAGATTTCTTCTAGGAATAAATGGCCCCTGAAACCTCAAGGAAAAACGATTTCTTCTCATACCTGCTTATTCTCTTTATTGAATGAAAAAAAATATTTTAAATATCACTGTCACTGTGTGTTGAAATGGTCCAGAAACAAACAAACAAACAAACAAAAAATGTTGAAAATGTAACCCCAGGGCCTCAGAATGTGACTTCATCCAGATCTAGACTTATTGTAGATGTAATGACTGAAATCACGAGGGTTTTTACTAGAGTAGAGTGGGTTCCCATTGTAGTGACTGAGGTGCTTGTAACAACACTACGTGTGCAGACAGATACTCAGGGAGAATGCCATGTGATGACCAGAAGGGAATGTCAGACCCTAGCTGCAACCAAAAATTAGCAAGGACTGACAACAAACCATCAGTAGCTAAGAGCGCTTCAGGAAACTTCCTCTTGGATTTCCAAGGGACACAATGACTTCAGATTTGTGGCTCCCAGAAGTGTGAAACAACAGATTTCTGTTTTGCTAGGCCAATTTCTTTGTTATGCTATACTTAGGATATTATCAGTACAAATGCAATTTTCTCATTTTCAGCCCAAAACAAGTTTGTGGAATGAAGAAAATGAAAGTGATTCTAAGTTGTCATAGATGTTATGTTTAATAGATAAGTGATAAAATGCATGTGTATGTAAACATGCCAGAGACCAATATATTTATCTATTGTTTTCCTTAGGCAAAAATTTGTGTTAGATAACAATGAGACTGCCATGGTTCTGGTACTTGAAGTCTACATAGCTATGGAATAAGAATAGAAATTTAGGGATTTTTATAGACGCTCTTGGTAGTTTTTCAAAATAGAAGCCGAACCCTGGACCATGTGATCAAGCTGACGTTGTTACTGAGTAATAAATAATAGGAGGCTCTTCTTATTTTCCAAACCTGCCCTTGTGCATTTTCTTTTGAAACGTGCGCAGTTTAAATTTTTTTACAATTCAATGTCTGTATCGCAGATCTGACTCCTAAAGTCAAGACTTACACACTAGTTGTCTCGTCAAGGTGTTCTTTTTGGCATTTAATAGAACTCTAAAAGTCTGTACGCCTGAAACTGGACTCTAGATGCCCAGTCCACCCTCATCTCCTTCACTGCATCACAGTGTACGGGTAGCAGCTTTGCCTCTCATGTTATTTAAATTATGAGAGACCAAGGGTCTTTCCTTAACTTCTCTTATCTCCAAATTTATGCTTTCGCATCTTCAGTCTACAAAGAGGTATTTGTTATTCAATCTGAAAATTGTTTCCAAAATTCAATAGTTTCTACTACTACCATCTACTTTACATTTTCTCTGATGTACAGTGATGATGTTCATTAAATTTTAACTTGTTTTGCCCCTTGTTTCTTCTTAACACATCTATCAGAGTGAGCCCTTCAAATTTAAGACACGTTTTATTGTGAAGAAAATTATGATCCATACTTATATCTCCCTCCTTGATCCCATTGAATAAAAATATGAATCTCAAAAATAATGCAACAGGGGAGTAAAAAGCTTTGAATATTGGAAAGAAAAAAATGTCATAAATGTCATTTTTTTCTAACGTCAGCTTGATCACACGGTTCAGGGTTAGGCATCTTTTTTTCCATTTTGTACAAATATATAATCAATCACTTAAATGGCGATAAATTTGCCATTAGTAATAAAGTACTGTGGTATGAAAAAATTGATTTTTACTTTAATCTTTAACATAAGTGAATATTTTTAGTTTTGCTCATTTACATATGCCTACAAGTGTAGTTGTAGCATTTCTAATGGAATAATTGTAAATATAAAATTGTATTAGCTATCACTTGACCTTATTAATTAAAAAGACAGTTAAAATATTGTTATACATAGAAATGCACAGTAAATCAGATGTCAGACTTTCTCTGCAAAAGACCTATTTAACAATATGGACTTAAAGAACTCTTGAAGAAATCTTGGAACTTTGTTAATTATTAAGACATAACATTAAATCATATATGGGAAACACTAAATAGTTTATATACATTACAACTGATGAGCTACATCAGTCAATCTATAATCAGTTGAGAAAAATGCTTTCTAATAATCATCAATTAATTAGTATTTAAGAGTTGAAGTGAACACATATTTCATTTCCAGTAATAAACTTAAATATTACACATAATTTTGTTTACTGTTTATTTGTTTTACTCTCAAAATATATTTAAAAATTTATTTAGAGAAAAAAGCAAAAATATTTATTCAATAAGCAAAAATAAAGATTTCATCACTTATTTTTTTTCCAGCAGAATGCTCATCAAAAAGAACAGCTCAATTTTACTTCTTCAGTGAAAATTTTATAAAAAATGTGAACAAGAGAAAGTTCCCAAGAAATAGTAGCTACAAGTTACAGTGTTCTCCTTCTTTACAGTTTTCTCACTTTGGCCTTGGTATTGGCTTTCAGTTTCCTTAAGAAGAATTTCTCTTATTTATCCAAAATGGCCATAAATATTCTTTCTAATTGTTCTAAATACGATTTGTAAATATGTTTGTGCAGATAGAAAATATTTATTTGTACACTTTTATTGTTAGTCTTAGTCTTTCTCATTTCTCAATCAATAGATATTTTTTCACCAATTAGCAACATTTTTATCTTCTAGTCCACAGTAGCTATAATTATGTACAATAATAGAGTCCTAAAGAGATTTAATTCACTATAATAGTAGCATAATGGACACCAGAGTTCTAGTATTGTAAATATTTCCAGTTCAACATTGTCCTCCTAATTTGTACCACTTCCATGATGTATTTTGACAAAATCATGATAATATCAGAAAACAAACAAACAAAACAAGGAGATTTAGTTGTGTCTTGCATATAGAAATAAAGATTTGAATCCTATCTTTTTACTTAAGTTTTCTGAATCTTAGATTTTTCTGCCTGTAAAACTAAGATATGTTCTTCAGACTTTGTAAAACAAAAATACTATATTCTGGGCTTTATGGCAATACCTTTAGATCTGTCATCAATTATGTCACAGAAATGTTTATATATCTTAGTGATATTTTAATAAAATTGATATTTCAATTTGAACACTGCATCTACATAAATATATGAGAAAGAGTAAACATTCTAGAATACTTTTACTTTCAGAACTATTTATTTCAGGTTTGTTGATTTCTCTCTTGTTTTAAAATCTGTAATATCTGTATCCAGTACTTCAAATATCACTGAAGCACTTATAATGTTTGGTAATCATCATAATTTCAAATGATGTTTCAATATGGTAATGTGCTTTTTATTTTTGTAGAATTACAAATCACACTTTGTAAGCAGCAAGGTGAGCAATAAAATAATTTTTAGCTTTATAATTACAGTTCATGCCTTCTAATATCATCTGAAACCAAGACCAATAGGTTGTCTTATGAAGATGCCTGCTTATTGATTTTACTAAATCTGCACTCCTTTGGTAACTGTAACAAGATCTACTTGCTTATATTGATTACTTACTCTTCAGCTATTGCTATTGTGGAGGCATAATGATGCTGAACATTTGTGGCTCAGAAGATAGGGTAATATTTAAATACTGTGTGCCCTGTCCTTTGTGGATTTGCTAATAACCTCTTTAATCATTTCTATTCAAAATATCATGGATCCTGAAGCAGAAACTAGCCTAATTATACCACTAATATATGAAGCATACCATGTAATAATTTGAAAAGGAATACTGTCAATTATTTTTCCATTCATTAAACAGTATGCCAATTTTTTTCTAACAGTATTTCTAATGACTTAAAATAATTCATAAAAACTTTAATTCCAGTGCAGTACTTTTCCTTTTAAAACAAAGCTGACTAGGTTAATTGTTTCTATTTTTAGTACAAATTATATACTTAAAGTAATATTCATAAAGCACATTAATATTTCAAAAGTAAGCATATTTTAATTTAAAGATTTCAGGAGTCATGCATGTTGAAATATATGCCATGTCAAAATAGCTCAAAGTAGTGTCTATAGAAAGAGTGTCATGGTTAATATTGTAAATAAAATTAGAGAAGAAAAATACTAGAATGCTTCATAAAAAGTGATCACTATTTCATGTATTATATGGATTAAAATAAAGATACTCTTTAAGTTATAATGGGATTAAATCAAAGAAAAAAATGAAAGTTGAAAACATCAGGTAAAGATGGTTGCAATATATCATATCTTGAAATATCAAAGCTTAATAACACAGTAGACTGTAGACTGTTACTGTTTAGCTTCCTAATTCCCTGACTGCCTGGAAGGTGTGGTGCCTGCTGCTTACAGCTCAGAATTGCAAGACAGAACCATATGCAGTGTAGACAGCATAGGAAAATATAAAGATATGTAATCTGAAGTTTTGTTTCTACTGAATGTATATTAATTTTGCACCACCCTCAATTTACAAATTATAAATGATAAATTGGAATCTATCTGTGGTTCAAATAAATGTAACTATTTTGAGGGAAGATTAAAGAGTCATTTGATAAAAGATATGAAATACTGTGTAGATGATTGCTGATAAAATAATAAATAAGAGTTGGTAAGACAAAGCAAACGTGGTTAAAAAATATTATAACCAACTATTTAAATTAGTATAATTAGATGATTTGCTATTGCTCTATGTTAAATTTATATTGATTTTCTTCAATATTATGTCCATTTTTCATTAAATGAATCTATTTATAATAAACAGAAATAACAATAAATATTATAATTATGATACCATCATTTTCTTTAAACTTAAAATAATGAGGAATAATAGTATTAACCTAAAAACAATTAAAAATGATTTCTGGATTTATTTTTTAGATAATCAGGCATGTATTGTCTCTTTCAAAGCATTTACCATCTATTGAATTTGAAGGACTAGAAAAGGAGTTAGACATATGATGATGATAACATAAATAGCAATCTATATGGCATAGAACTACATTTAATTTGTACCTGTACATTTCAGAAAAATCTTTCAGCAGTAGGCTTTATTTATATTGATCCTCATTGTGCATTTTGTTTATAAAGGATTTTATATGTTGCATAAAATCAAATATTTGGTCTTCAAGATACTATAACTTATACTTTTGCATGAACACTTTATATATCTTCAATAGAAAGAGCTGTTACATATACGACTTACATAATTGCATTTCATAAAATCTTTGATGTAATTAGAAATTAATTTTGAATGGAAATTTTTATATCACACATAAAATCATATAAATGTTGAATATAAAGTATATATAGGAAACTTAAAGTAATTTTTCAATTTTATATTTTGTGACACTATATTTGTTTAAAATTTTCCTTCCGCCAAAGTGTTGGTTTGCATATTGAGCACTATATCTATTAACATAGAAGCTGTTCAATTTAGTTTTGCAAGTCCTTCAACAACATTCAATATTTCCACTTTTAATTGAATGTCATGAGAAAATGTAGACATCATCTTTTTTCTATTAATTTTCTTTAATACAATATTTTATAGCAATTATTGATCACAGAAAATATGAATGGAAAGTTCAGAGAATTTCCATATGTCCGCATTCCCAAACGTACACACTCTTACCCGATCTATTGATTTTTTTTCTAACTATAGACTTATTTATTCTTTTTTTATTTATTCCTTTTTCGTCTTTTTGAGACAGGGTTTCACTATGCAGTTCAGGGTGGCCCTGAGCTCACTTTGTAGCCCACACTGGCCTCACATTCACAGTGATCCTCCTGCCTCAGCCTCCTTAGTGATGGGATTACAGGCATGTGCCACAAACAGGTTTTAAAGTAGACATAGTGTTCATATCACTCTCCTCATCACAGGGCATTAGGCAGGTTAGACAAGCACTCAGCCACTGGACTGCACTCCAGGCAACAGGCATTAAATTCAAGTCCCATTCCTACCACTGAAGTGTGTGTAGGTCACTCAGCCTCTTTATACATAAACTTTCTTAACTGTCAGGTGAAAATGACAAACTACTGCCCAGTAACATGTAAATTAATTATGCTACATAGACAAATAGCATTCACCTTGTATAATAATTGAAAGCTAAGCACACAATAACTGTATGAAGTGGCCACCATTATTATACTCAATTTTGAAATGAGGTAAATGAGGGTTAAAGGTTTTAAGTGTAGATCATGAAGAGGGTGAGAGCATTTAAACACACTAGTACTTGCAATCCCAGCACTCTGGGGCCTGAGGCAGAACCACAAGTGTTAGCCCAGTCTGAACAACTTGACAATTTAGCAAAACCCTGTCTCAAGATAGAAAAATAATAGTCTGGGGATGAACCTCAGTGCACAAGTCCTGGGTTCAATCCATGCGCTATGTGACCTCCAGTTTGCAGGCAGCCCACACTTTTTCGAAATCCAGATTCTCTTGGCCTGCTGAGTGCTGAGGTTACAGGCATGTGACACCTGGATGTGGTTTACCTTGGAAATGTCAAGCATTAACCAAGCAAAGAGAGTTTTAAAACAGTGTAAATTCATTATGCTGTCTCTTTGCAGTGTCCTTATTGAGCACTTCACAGCATTCTGTGTACTAATGTTTTAGCGATAGATCCTCACCAGACTATATTCAGTCTTACTTTTCTGTACTCCTGGAGTTCCAAGAGAGCAGCAGGAAAATTGCTTCTTTGTGTCTTTGTGCAGCCTCCTGGGTTCCACCATGGCCCTGGCCAGATCTCAGGGGGTGACGCTCTGGTTCTCCTTTTGACTCACTCCAGAGGAAGGCCAGATCTATTGATTTTTTTCTCATACTTTTATAATATAATTCATTCCTTAGCATATTATTCAGTATTTTGTTTAAGGGAAAAAATGTCTGACATACATAATTTAAAGGAGTAAATGGTTTATTTTTTTGCTTATAAATTCAAAATAAAGTTGTCCTGGTGCAAGGACATGGTAGAAGAAAGTTGCTCAGCTTCTGGTTGAGTTGGATTGTGAGCATCATAAAAGAAGAATAGTGTTACAGATGGATAAAGCATGCAAGTTGATGATTGTTTCTAATTTGATTGTACTTAACACATATATCAAAAAGTTCTTTACCAGCAGGTTTGGTGGTGCACACTTGTAATCACAATGCCTAGGCAGGACTTCTGTGAGTTCAACTACATTGCAAGACCTGTTTCAAAATAATGACCATATATGTTTGAGAAAAAGATTAACCTCTTATCTGCCAATAATTAAAATTTTAACATTAATGGCAATATATGCACATGCTCATCAATAATTTGATGTTTTCTCCATTTGTTCTCTGTATAATCTTTCATACTCATTACATGTGCACTTCTTGAGGAATGAAAATATCTAAAAATTTATGATATTATTAATATTGCAGATAATCAAACACAAAATTCATTTCTCAAAACTTTTCATCCAAAAATAAGTTAAATGGTGAATTTACCTAATAAACCATAAAGTAATGTTCACATTTAAAAAAATTCTTTTTGTTTAACATCTATGTAATGTCCTATAACTAATATGGAATTTGAGAATTTGCAATCTGTATTTATAAGATAAGGTTTACACCACTCTTTCTTAAACAAAATATCTATATTTCTGTTGACATTTTCAGTAATACTTTTCTATCATGTTTTGTAAATGCTCAGATATATTTTCTTAAAATAGTGACATCTATTATTTTAGTGCATGTTGCTTTTGGAGTAACATTAAATCAATAATTAACTGTAATGCTGATACTGATTACCTCAATTCTTAGTCACATCTAAACCCATTGTAATAATCTCTGTAAAGCTAGAGGTATGCCGTGAAGCACTATCCACGAAGGTCATTAATAAATCCAACTTTCTGATTTGGCTTTGCATTTTAAGGTGTTTTGTAGAAAGTCTGTGTTTCCATCTTCAAACAAACTCTTCCTTTGCACTCCATGTAGATGTGTCTATAGAAATCCTGAAAGCTACAGAGTGAGCTATCCAATTGCAGCCTGAACACAAGTTTGGATTTAGTTTACTGCATATCTTAGGTCACCACAGAGGCAAGTATGGACTAGGTCTGCTCTTTGTTTCCAGTAAGATGCCTTTAGTCAGAAAGTCCCATCCACGGTCATTCGTGTTGTCTATATTCTGCACTTTTGACTTTTTTGTATGTAGTCAAAACAATGATTGAGAGAGTCGGCAGAGTTACTTTGTTGCTGTTATTTTGTTTTCTTTTGTATATTTTAGTTGGGCTGACAGTGCTAGCAAAATTGTACTTCTTATACTTGACAATTTCAACTTTGGTTAAATTGCCTAACTTTGTTTTCACAGAAATTCATATGGATATTGTTTGCCAACTAAGTTATTAATCAACATAGTTTATGATAAAATGACTCTTTAGTCTTATTGCAGAATCAAATCAAGGAGATTATAAATCCTTGATAGGAAAAAGTGCTTTTGGATTTTCCAGCACAGCTCATGGAACTCCGGAGGGAGGACTGTGGGGATGAAAACAACAGAAGTCAATGTACAAACGGTGAGGTCAGCGGGAGCTCTCTCCTGATGGGGAAAAGTCGCTGCCCAGCACACGCTGTGCATTTTTTTATACAATCAGCATATGAATAAATTCTTGGAGAGTTTCAAACAGGGTGGGATCTGGGACAGGAAGCATATCTGATCTACAACAGGACAGGACGCCTTGGTGGCTTCCTGGGGAACAAGAGGAAAGTGTCTATATTTTCTCAAGCAAGGTCAAGCCACTATGTGTATCAGCTCCCTAAGCTGTGCATGGGGCCCTGCCAAGCTCCTGAGAGGCAGTGGCCTTGTTCTAGATACCCAAGACACAGATGGCATCGCCCCAACAATGATCCTTATTGTAATTTGGCATTAATATTGTGGGATCCTGAAAGATCATTTTACAGAGTTTATACAAAAGATGGTAGTTCCTATGAATATGAAGCTTTTAATCATGCATGGTTTCCATACTTGTATCTTCTTGTATCTGAGATCTCTGATCTGTAGAGAAAGTAGTTCATACAGCTCTTTATGGGTTGCTAGAAGAACTGTTCTAATTCTTCTAGTATTAGAAGACCGGACATGACCTCTTGGTAAGCTGGTATTTCTGCCTGCATCCTTTTAAGAAGATGGGCAAACACTATAATTCTGAACTTCTGTGAATCCTAATGTTCAGTTGTGTCTATGAAACACATCTTCTAATTTTGGCCATGTCTATATACATGCAGATAATCAACATATGTGTGCTTTTAATTCTAAGTCTTTCTTTCCATGCACAATATTTATGTATCAAAAAATTTAATATTTGAAAAAATTTAACAATATAACAATGTAAATTTACAGTTGAAATCATCCATGCTGATTGCAAATATTGCTCTTCTTGATTTCTTCTTACCGATTTACTACAGTGCTATTTTTGTGGTTAAAAAGTGTTATATTTTGATAACTCTACTATAGAGAAGAAAAAAAAATCAGTGTAAATTTTCTAACACATTTTAAGCCAGGGCCTGCAAAGGATAGGATAGGACATGGAAACGAAGCATCACATTGACTAGCTTGCTGTATCTGGGAGGTAAATGTATATGGAATGACTTGTTTTTTACAGAAACTAAATTGTATTTTAATTTCAGCAAAATAATGCAAATGTTGAAAAATTAATATACTCAGTAACTTGAAAGTTTTGTTTAAAATACAGACAATAAACCATCTAGCTCTATTGTCTTCTAATAGTGTCATTCAGTTACCAATTTTATACTTCTTTTCAAGTTATGGTTGAAAAGCAGAAAATATGTAAAAAGTACAAATGTTTAGGACATATGTGATAAGAATAGCAGAAATAATCCAAATCTTAGGCAGTAAGATTTTCATTAAAAACTGCATAGATTTGCCAATTTTGAAATGGAGGATAATCCTATGATGTCCTAACTATAAATTAATATTTTTCCAAATTGAATATACATTATTTTTTAAATGTAAATATCTTTTATAATACTCTTAAACATTATAGTGAAATTGAAATTTAGTATATTAAATTATTTTGGTAAAATTGATTTATGTAATTCAGTATTTCTTGATTATATATGGATTCACACTTATAATTTGACATGTATTTATTTTTAAGTATGACACCTGGAAAAATTATCCATAAACAGGTCTTTGTTTAATTTTCTGTTTAATTCACTTAATTGTGGTAAACATTTAATAAGCTCAAGGGTAGTTGAACAATTTGTTATTTCCAATCACTTTGTGGTAATTTATGCAGTCACAGTAGCCCTTCAATATTTTAATAAATATCTTACCTTCTCATGGTTTTGAGATAGTTATTTTTAACACATAAATATAATATGTTACACATTTTCTTTTAAATCTTGTACACAGAAATAATTCAATGAAGCTCAGAAATACAACTTTAAATATTACCCAAAACAGTTTTTAAGTACACTGTTTTCTTAGATTATGAAATGGTTTCTCAATACAAACTAAGAAAAATGATTTCATGAAAAATTAAGATCTAAAATATGTTTGCAAGTAAAGTAGTTGAAGAATTTTAGCTGTGGAGGGACTAAGGGCTGGTTTTAAAAAATTTTTAAATTGTATGTAGGTTTCATAATTTCTTTTAAGAGTAAACTTTTCAAAGTCATCTAAGAAAACAACTGAGTGCCATAATTGTCAGGAAATATATTAAAGTCCTGGAAAATTAAGTATCTATATAACTGAAGAACTTTCCACTTATTTAAATGAAATTTAAATAAAAGTGTTTCCAAATATATTGATAGTAATTATAGGCAAGTGATGTTTACCATACTAAACTGCCAGTTTGAATTTTAGCTTTTCCAGACTTGTTAAACACACTTCAGGAAATTTCATATTATCATTATGAAGAAACACAATTTTTAAACTATGTGTTACGGTTTGTATGTGGATGTTCCCCCAAAGCCTCATATAATATTGGAGGTCAGGCTTTTCATAGGTGGCTGAATCTGGAGTTGGTGGTTAATTCATGGTCCAATGCTGGGATTATGAGTTTGAGTGCTACATCCCTTCTAGGGTGGGTAGTTTGAATATAATATGAGATAGAAGAATCTTTTTTCACTCACTTGTTGTTTTTGCTGTCTTTTGCAGTCAAAACCTGTTGTTCCTCTGCCATTAGCCACACTGCTTTGGGGCCAGGTCATTATATACTTCCATCTGCAAACTGTGAGCTAAATCAGCTTTTTTCCCCCTTTAACTTTGGGAGTCCTGTATTTTGTCTCAGAAATAAGAAAAGTAGATAAAACATTGTATGTTGCAATTGCAGCAAAATAACAGAACAACATATGTAAATAAATATAAAATGTAAAATATTTACTTTGTCTTTTCTATTGCAGTTCATCCATCTTCTCTCCATTGAAAAAAATATAGATACATAGCACTCATATTCCTGAACCTAGAATTTAATCCAACATTCAAAAATAAAGCTAATATTAACAAAAATCTGAGAGCTAGGCTATTAGAAAAAGGATGAATGAATGTTCAAATCTATCTCATTTTCAGAAACAAAATTTAGAAAATGTAATAATAATCATCAAAATGATTTCATCACCTTATATACCAAAAAAAGAAATCATGCTATCATAGTCACAAATTGAAATGCTTAAAAACTATTACAAATATACTAACTCCAACTATATTAATGATTTAACATTATGTTCTAATTTTTATACTAAACAATAAAGAGATTGGGTTGGTCCTATCTAGTTTTCTCTCAGCAACACTTATAAAACTTTCCCTTCCTAACTACAAGACCAAGAGACAAAGTTCCACTAATTCATAGCACTGTGGAATAATATGATTGTTGACTAAAAGAATCATGGTAATTTATATTAAACTGATAGGAGATTCATTGGTTAGTACTGGTTTATACACCTGGTGGTATATTTCATTGTCCTTTTATAATTATCCATGGCTAGTTTTCAGGATATTAAATAAGTACTTAAATCAGTAACATTCAAAGTGTAGTCTTGTTATCACTTCTGGTCCTTGAGAGGCATCTTCTATACATAAAATGTAAAAACTGTATTATCAATAACACTAAAACTTTATTTACATTTTTGCTCCCATTTTCTCTTCCATGTTAAACATTTTTCAGAAGACACAATAATGTGTGATTTAATTTTAAAAGACTTATGAAAATGTAGCTTTCTTATAGTCAGAAATATGTTAAAAGGAACTTTTAAAAATTTCTTTTATTTTGTATACTGTAGTTGCTTAGAGTATAATATATTATTTCTATTTTTATGAATATTGAATTTTGTACTATTGTACAAAATTTTTTTACTATTGTACAAAATTGTATGTAAATCAATTATTAAATTGATGTTTAATACCAAGCATTATTTTTAACTGATGATATTTAACAAATATTCATGGAGAGAGAAGTCAAGATGGCCAATCAGTGAGCAACAAAATGCAAAGCCTCCCAGGAAAAACAACTCATTTGCCAGAATAAAACACCCTGGAGAGACCCAGACAGAGGGAGATGGATTCTCCTGACACAGGAAGAAATTAAAACATAAAAAAGCTCGTCAAATACTTTGGGACTACAACTGAAACAGCTAAAAATTATGGGACATGGCATTTTCACGGCAACCTGTTAAGTTTGCTCTGGCCTGATTTTGTGCCGACTTGAATCCACACCTGCTGACAAAGCCACCCAAACTCATTCCCTCAGGCACTCACAGGAGGCACAGCAGTGCTGAAGTCAGGGGTTAGTGAGCCCAACAGAGAGTGAAATCAGCAAAGGGAACTTCATTAATTCACAGCCAGTGCTGGGAATGATACCTCCCCTATGGGAAGGGCACGACCAAATGGGTGACATCTTGGAGTCAGGCAAGAGGAGCCTGAACTGGGAGTGAGAGTGACTTCAGTTGGTTCCTCCCTCCCAAGAGCAGATTTGTGGGATTTAGTTGGACTGGGCCATACCCCTGAGCCATCCCAAATCGATTCCCTGTGCCTAGTATGCACTAATGGGGTGAAGGCCCCTGAGGTTTGGCTGGCCAGGTGGGAAGGGGCTGCCATATGCAGCTGCTGCTTACACCTCATTGACAAGAGCAGCCAGGAAAGGGTGGAGGTCACTTGCCAGTGTGCTTTGGAGGAAATGTGGCCAACAGGGAAGGGGGCTGGGACCTATATTGTAACCTGTGTGGAGGAAGCCAGGACCATGACAGGAGAGAGAGGCAGAAAGAGGCCTCCAGCCCAGATCCCTGAGAGCACTGTTCCAGGAGAGGGAAAAACTAGGGAGACTGAGGGCGGCAAACACGCAACATCAGACATGGCTTCAGTGGACATTAAGAGATATCTTTGGGACCTTGTAGATGAGCTCAAAACTGAAATATTAAATCAGATAAAGCAATAAATGAGGAGAGTAATAAAAGAAATGCTCTCAGGAAGCATCTCTCAGGAAGATACAGATGGAAGAAGGGAGGAACACAAAAAATGAAGAGAAACATTTGATAAAGAATATAAAGAAAATATACAATACATGAAGCAGAATCAAAGAGACTATCAGGAAATTAAAAACTCCATTGAAAGGTGGAAAACACCTTAAAAGAAACTAAGGATAGAGTATCAAAACTTGAAGACAAGTTTGCAATTTGTGATCATGAAAGGAAAGATCTCTTAAAAGGAACAAGGAAACAGACAGTAACAATACAAAGGCTAGAAGATGACAAGAGAATCTACAATTTAAGAATAAGAAATGTGAACAAAGAAGCAAGAATACATGCAGGTGAAGTACAAAGGCTATTCATGGAAATAATTAAGGAAAACTTCCCAAGCATGGGAAAAGAAAATGACATTCAGTTATGTGAGGCATACAGAACTCCAGTCATGTACAACGAAAACAGATCTATACCCAGACATATAATAATCAAGATACCAGAAATTCAATATAAAAACAGAATAGTAAAAGCCATCAGAGAAAAGAAACAGATTACCTATAAAGGTAAGCCTATCAAGACCATGGCTGACTTCTCAACACAGACCATCAGATCAAGAAGAGCTTGGAATGAAATATTCCAAGCCCTGAAAGAAAATGATGTCCAGCCCAGATTGATGTACCCTGCAAAATTGTCACTAGAAATTAATGGAGAAACAAGATGTTTCCATGACAAAGAGGTACTGGGGGAGTTTGTGACCACCAATCCAACCCTACAGAGAAAACTGAAGGACATTCTAGAGAGGGAGAAAAAGAATACTGGGATTTTAGGAGCAGTGTCAGAAAGGCTTCAGTGAGTGGGGCAGGCAGTAGAATGAATAAGAAAACTAGACAAACAAAGGCAGAAAAATAGCATAGCAGAAATGAGGCAGAGAAGGATAACTAGAATCTCTAAAATAGATGGCCTTCATACACTATATTGTTAATAGTGCACCAGGATTTAAAACCCACATTACTCACACTACTCTGCTTAGATGTATTATATTCTGTTCCAGTCATTCTACCTATGCTAGATTTGAGGACACAGACAGTAAAACAGGATATAGTACGGTAATCATCCTTAATTTCCTATTAACTTAATCTAAAGCTCTGTAAAACCTACACTGTTTTACCATGACTGATCATAATCGAATCTGGTTTGTTCGATTGCTGTTTTGTATTGATAGATTTTATTGAAAGCTGTTATGATTGATAGTATCAAGTCTGAGAGTATAGGCAGCTGCACTGAAGATGACAAGATTCACTAGAATATCCACTATGGTTTGATTATTACCTGCCTTTGAAGTTTTGTACTGTCTAAAATGTTTTATTTTTACTAATATTGTTATGTACTGTTATATTCAATTATACTGTTATATTCATTTATGCCTGATGATATAGACAATTCTATTGAAGATAATAAGAAACAACACAGTAATCATTGTAGATCACCTTGTACTGTGGTTTTATACGACTTTTGTCTAGGGTTGGGATTGGTGGTGTGAGTGCTGCACTCAGTCGAGTGGAGCCGGCATACATACATTGTAAAGGCTGGAAAGAGATGTGCTTGTCTCTCTTTTTTGTTCTGTTCTCTCTTGCTATGGCATGTTTCTCTTTAATTAAAAAAATTTTAAAAAATAAAAATAAAAAATAAATATTCACGTGCTTTAGAATTCTTAAAAATTTTTATTATTCTGATTTTGATGTTATAATTTTTGAGAAAATGCTTGAGAACCAATTATTTAAGACATTAAGTTATAGATTTATGATTTAACATGAGCACAAAGGAGTAATTGAAAAATATCAGTAAAGTATAAGGACAGATATAAAGTCTCATACACATGGAAGATTGTGTGACTATGTGCTTAAACTCAAAAAAACGAAATTCATCAGTGTCCAAACCTATGATAATGGAGTTAGAATAAGAAACTACATGGATTTAAAAAACAGCACACCAATAAGTTATATCTTCTGGATTATTTAGGGCCTCAAGATTTTCAGACAATGTCTTAAAGAATTGTATTAAAATCATCTACTTCTGCATAATGAATTGTCATAAAATTATTATCTCATGAAACACATATCTATTATCTAATGATTTCTGTCAGTTAGGAATCTCTGCAGGTCTAACTTTACCATCTTGGGTCTCTGATATCTGCATCGTTTTCTCACCCAATGCTGGGATCTCATATAGTGACCAGGCTTGGAAAAACCCATTTCCCATTTCATGTGTTTTTTTACAGAATTCTGGTGTCCAAGGACTCTTGGGCTGTATTTCAGTTTCTGTTTAACTCTTGGCTTATGATTCCCTTGGGTCCCTTGTCACCTAGATATCTATAACAGTGACTATTCACATAATCAAAAATGATAATAAAACAACACAGTATGCTAGAAAGACACAAATTACACTCCTACTGAAACTACTCATCGATGCTATAGTTCATCACTTTTGCCATATTTTGTTGCTTAGAAGTAAAATCCAGGACAGATCAACTCTACTTAGTAGGAGCAATTACACTACAGTATAAATAGCAGAGGAAAGGAATCATTGACCACCAGAACTTTTGTTCCTCTGATAGTGGAGACAGAACAAAAGTCTCATGATTGTTTGGCAAGAATGAGCCCTGCACAATGGACCTACTTCCCCTCCCTAAGGATAAGGCTAAAGTACACCTAACATGTGATGCCTAGAAAAAGAGGATTATGCATGCAACCAAACCAAAATGTTATGATCAGAAATAGGATATCTCATTCATCAGAAACAGGACATTTCATTTGACTTTGTGATAAACTCTGCTATGAGTAAGATTACAAAACTATAAACATGCACTTACTTTCTGTTCTGAATAAATTTGAATTTCCTTGATGAAGGACAACAAGCAACATGTTCCACTAGCAATTATAATGCATATTATGGGTATATAGAGACATAATATAACCGTTTACTAAGGTCATTATTAAGGTGACATTATGATTAATTCCTGGAGGACTGAGAAGCATATGAGGAGAAAGTACCTATCAGAAATTAAAATTCTAATGCAAAATAACCTACAGGAACATGTTCATAGAAGTATTAAGTGACCTGAATTCTTCAGGAAAATTTAGGTAAGGGAATTATAAAAGGAGGTGAGTGTTAAAGGTTAAACATGGCCGAATTATAAAATGATATGTATACAAAAGAAGTCATTTGATATATTTTTAAAGATATTAAAAACTAAAAAAACTTATGGTATTCTGTATTGGCTAAATTCAACTAGTTAATTAGTTAATTTTAATATTTAGAGATATTATACTGGCACTAATGATTTGAAATGATTAGGGGAGTTTAGACTGCTATCTGAATAAAAGTTCAACTATTGTAATTGCCTGAGTTGTGAATAGTCAATAAAGTATTTACTGTTATATAACACAGAATCTTAGCCCAACAATAACAGAATTAAGGAATCATACAAACAAAAATACTCAGAGAGTACATTTTTTTGTTGTAGTACTGTGCTCAGAATCAAACCCATTTCCTTGAGCATGCTAGACAGCTCTGACTCACTTTACCACAATTAGCCCAGAAGCATACTCTTAGTTGATAATGACTTTTAATACACAAGACTGATAAGCACACATAGACGTTTTTCTCTCTCACCACAGTATTTAAAGTGCATTCCGTTTCCATGTGAGCTTCACTAAACTTGGCTTTATAAATACAGACCAGGATCTGTCTTACTATATTTCTAATCATTCCCTAGGTGGCACTTATGCAATAAATCCACAGACTGGATTTTGTGTAAACAAGTTAAATCACTAAATTTTCATAATTAGTAAATGGTAGGAAAAATAAAAGTATATAAGGAACACACATGCATGCACACCAATACAAAGCTGAATAAGTGTAGTTAAAGAGTTATAGTGGCTATAACTCATAAAGGAAATGGCACTTGAGAGTGACATATAAAATTATATTTATGTGCAATTGTAAAGCATGGGTTACCAAGTCACAAGTCATAGACCAGTATAGTCCCAGGTGGTTAGGAACAAGACCACATGGCTGGATGTGAGTGGAAGGCAAGAGAGAAGCTTCTTCTGTATTTACAGCCAGTCTCCATCCCTCCCATCACTACCTGAGCTTTGTCCCCTGTGCATCAGAGGTGGCATTAGATTCACATAGGAGCATGAAACCTGCTGTTAACTATACATGCATGGAATCTAGATGGTGCAAGTTTAGAAGAATCTACAGCTGAAAACAAGCCCCTTTCCCCAGCAGAAAAATTATCTTTCAGGAAACCAGTCCCTGGTGCCAAAAAGTTTTGGAGACCCCTGCTGCATAGGAAATAACTTCAGAGATTTCTCTCAGTTATTGCAAATTTTCTGAAGTAACTTCAATAATATACTGTCTGTCTCTCAGACTTCTGAGTCAATAGAATGTTTACTAACTTCTAAATTTGGAAAAGAGTAGGTTAGTTTTGCCAGATGTGTTGGAAAGAAAGAAATAATATATACACCAAATAACAGACATATTTTAATATTTTTTCTAATCATTTTTCTAACCTTCTATAAAGTAGGACTGTAGGATTTAAGTCAAACTCCAAAATGAAAGGAAAAGAAAGAATGAATAAAAGAAACAATTCAAAGTTATATCCAATATTGAGAATGAGGAAAAAATCCTCCTAGGTATGCCAATAAATGTTACTGTAGAAGATTAATTAGTATAGTTGAAAGCGTGGACTATTTCCTAGAGGCAGATATTTGTAAAGGTATAGATATTCATGACTTTTCCCTTTCAGAATAAATGTTTTCTCTGTTGTTAAACCTACCCAACTTCTTATACCAGAGAAGCAACTGGCTTCTGTGTGATAATTGACTTTTTCCCTGCTCCAAATATGTTTTCCACTTGCTGATTTACAATGAAACTGTCCATTTATAGGGCATAGTTGAGAATAGAAAAGAGTGTACATCTTTCCTGTGAAACTATTGAACTGAAATAATATTCCTATTCATTGCTGAGATTTTTAATATTCCAGTTTAGCTGGTTGGAACTGAGAGAGATCAAATAAATATATTGAAAAAAATCAGGAAAAAATGTTGAAATTGGAATCTCTGATTCTATATAACTATGATACTCACTCGTTTTCCTGATCTCCAAGGGTTCGAACCTGCAGTATTTCACACATACCATAGGTATACAATCACTAGCAATTCTAAGCACATATGACAAAACTTGGGAGAATGCCATTTGCAATGAAAAATCACAAACACACTTACCCTCAAATGACATTGATCAACTAGAAACATATTTTCCTTTTATTTTTTCCTAAATTTTGTCATAGGTAACACTCTATAGGGTTTACTAAAGTTCATCTTCATGCCAATCAAATTTTATCAACTCAGTTCAGCTTCATAAGTTTTCACAGAATAGTTGCTCACCCCTCCCCAAAAAATCTAACCAAATAATTCCATAACATCTATATAACCTTGCAGAAAAAGACACACCAGTGTAAATGTGGCTATTTAATGTTTGATTTATTCTATAGCTGTCTCCACCAATGAAATAGAGCACCCCAGTATTAAAGTGCCAGTGATTTCAAAGTAGATTAGAGGTTGTTAGGCAAAGAGCATAAATTTGTAGGAAGAACTGAGAATGAACTGTATTATTTATAAAGACTTTGAGGTTTAAAGGATCTGGTCTACACTTCAATTTTCTTCCAATTAAATTAAGTTGAAAGTTTCTGTCATCACAGGTATTTGTTCATTTTTTAATAATCTGCATGGGATACTAAGAATCCTATTTTGTCACCAAAATTAATATGGGGAAGAGCAAACTCAAACATCTTTACTAATGCAAAACTAGGAGTCTGAAAATCAGAGGACAAATTCTTTGTACAGGTGTCATGCCTTTTGTGTTGGCTACTTTTATTTCCTTGCTGAGACAAAATACCAGGGCCCAATATTAAAGAAGAAAAGGTCTATTTAGCTCACAGATTGTGGAGGTTTCAGTTTATATTCAGCTGGCTCCAAAGCAGAATGGCACATGGCAGAAGGCAATAATTCATGGCAGTGGAAAACAGCAAAAGCAACAAAAGCAAAAAGAAACACATAAAGAAAAATCTTTCTTTCCCTTAGATTGTATGCAAGCTACCTGCCCCAGGGCAGGTGTAGCACTCACTCCCATAATCCCAGCACTGGACCATTAATTAACCAAGAACTCTAGAAGTCTACCTTAATAGCTGCATGTGGCTTTGGGGCAACACCAATACATAAAACATAGCATCTACTTAATGTTTATCTACATTTTACATTCTCTTGTGTGTATATATATTTCATTTATCAACTAAAACACTGCACTATTCAGCACAATTTTGAAGGATTATTATATGTTGTATTATTATTATATTTTTTTATTAAGTAAAAATATGTTATTTGTTAAGGATTATACATTAATTCACATTTTATTTATATTGTTGGATCTTGCCTCTTGATCCATCCTGACACTATTTCTTTTAATTAGTGAACTGATACCATTAACATTCTTGGTTTTATCTGATATATATTAATGTATCTTTGTTATGTTATTTTCCTGTTGTGGGTTCCTTTTCTTTCACTCTATTTAATTGCTTTCCTTAGCTGGTGGATTGATTCTCTTGGGATTCACAGAGCTGTAGTCCTTGCTATCTCTTTCTTGAATACCTTTGAGAATATTTTGGAGTGCTGGTTTGGTGACCTGAATTTTCTCAAGTGTTATTTGTCATGGAAATAGCTCATTTCTCTGTCAATTCTGAAAGATAGTGATGTGGGGTACCAAATGGGTTGGAGGTTATTTTCTTTTAGGGCTTAAAATACTTCATTCCAAGATCTCCTTGACTTCAGAGCTTTTGTTATGAAGTTTGCTGTGATTCTACTGGGCTTTCTTTTTTAAGTAATTTGATTCTTTTCCCAACTGCTGTTAATGTTCATTTTTGTGTTGAATTTATGGAGTATTGACTATTATGTACTTTGATGCAAACTTTTTCTCTTGGATCATAGCCAATCAGAGTTCTATGAGTTTAACTTATCTGAATGTCATATTACTTTTCTCTACTTGAGTAGTTTTTTGCCACTGCTTCTGTGAAGTTTTTTTGTAATGTCATTTGCATTATTTCCTGCTTTTTTGTTAACTCCAATGAATCATATCTCATTCTTCTTTGCATTATTTAGCAAATGTTAGATTGATTTCTTGTGGTCCCTTGTTATTTTTAAGAAATCTTTTTTTGTGATCACTGACCACAATCCTGTCTTCTATATCTGATATTCTGTCTTCAGATTGGCTCAGTCTGCTATTTATACATTTAATAGAATGTCTAATCTGGATATCTGTATGAATCTGTCTCCTGGATTCCACTTCTTTCCTGCATTGAGCATCCATGGTTTCTATCCTTTTCCTAAGGTTCTCTACTTATTAAAATCTATATCTGATCCAGAGTCACTAAGCATATTGTTCACTGTTTTCACTATTTCTGTTGTTATCTGACAAATTATTTCTGATTTCAATTTTCTTATAGCCTCATTCATCTACTTTGTTACTTTCACTGTTACTACTTCAGAACATCCACATAGGTGACTTTGACTTGTTACTCTTCACTGTTCCCTGGGTTGGCCTTTGATGAGCTGTAAGTCTGGAGTTACCACTTTGCTTAAGTATTTTGTTATTTTATTTTTTCTTTTTAATTTAATTCCTGGGCTTATGCTTGTACATTACTCATCATGAGTATTTTTATTGCTAGCATTTAGAAACCTTAGAAAATGCTTTTCCAGATGTGTCTTTCAGGTGTAGCTGGTGTCTCAGTTTTGCAAGTTCCTACCTATTCAATTTATTGGAGATGATAAGTTGCTGCCCATTTGGCCTCTGGTTTTGGCACTGATCTATAGTATTAGGATGCTTTGGCAATGTCAGTCTTGACATATTAAGAAGAACTGATTAGAAAAATTATGTCACCTTAGTTAAGTAGTACAATTAGCAGCAACAATAGCATCAAGCACAGCCTAGAAAATGACAAACATAATTCCTTTATCACTTTTAAACACATGAATTAGATTTGTGACTATGTAACAAAATTTAAAACAAACTAGGAAACTGTATACAGTAAATAAGGTATTAATATGATGATTTTATCCTCTAGGTAGAAAATTTAAAGGGGGTTGGAAGGAAAATAGAAAAATAGAAGAAGAGGAAGAGATTAGAAGAAAGGTTGGAGCACAAAGAAAGAAAAAAAAACTCAAAAAGTCCACTCCAAGGCATATCTCTGCTATTATTCATAGACAAAGTAGGCAAACAATGTCCAGATCCATGTTAATTAATCCAAGCAAGCTGGCCATAACTTTATGCAGGGATAGTGGATAATTCCAGAAAGTCTATATCTTAAGTTCCACTGAAGTTTAGGCTGATTTCGGGATTTGAGCCTGAAACCAGATTTGTTCAGCTTGTAACTCTCCATGTGTCTTCTGCTTGTTTGAATTCAGTTCCCTTATCTCTTGCTGACTTGACCTCAGCACTCTCACTCTGACTCTGGGTGCCAGTAGATTCCCAGTGTACTCTTGAATCACTAAAAAAGAAAATCTTTAGCAATCTAATGTAAGAGGGACATAAAATGAAGGGAAAAAAATAGGAGACTGTATGTTCCCTTTGAACGTGGCAAAAGCATGTTTGAAACAATTTTGAAGAAATGGTTACATCAATTTATATTAACCAGGGAAACTTATTTGTAGAGGTAATAGAAAATTCAGAGGCTCAGATAAAAACATCTAGCATCAACGTATCAAAAGACTTGAAGGAGAAATTTAGTTTAGTATTGTTATTATTAATTTAGCTCAAATTACTTAATATTAATATATTTGTCAATAATGACTACATAAGTAATTTAGAAATGTACACATTTAAAATTTCAAAAGTGGCCCATTTGTTATAAAATGCATTAAAGTAAAAATCACTGAATATATAGCAGATGCAAGACTTTAAACTAAGAGTTTAAGTTTAAATCAATCAAGAACAAATAGCCTGATATTTAAAGCCAGGATCTTTAAAATGAAAACATTGCTTTACAACAAAGTGAATCAATAGCAAAGTCCAATAGTAAAAGTAAATATTTTATTTTAATTAGTTAAAATATTGATTTCAATAACATATAATGAGATAATATAAGCTACCATAACTTTATTAACCTGTTGAGCACCCTAAGGTTTCCCTTTATTATAAAATTTTTCTCTATATTTGGCTTTTCTTAAACAAAAACATTGTTTTCATTTAAAATTCTCATGAATGAGCTCTGAAAATTATTATTGCACAATCCTTTTTTCATGTTTATAGGAAACATGAATATAAACATAAATACATTTTAAAATGTAATTGAGATATAGTCATTAACACAGTAATGATAAACTCTTTAATTCCCTTAGCCTGAAGATTTCTTGTGCATTGGGATGACAAATGACATTATGATTATAGTTTTCTACTGTCATACATGCGGAGATTATTTAATTATGCTCTATTCTATATTTTCACATGAATGAATTAAGAAAAATGTCATGACCAATGCACAGCATTTTCACAAGCTCTTTAAATAACTAAATAAATCAAACAATTATTTATTAAACTCTCTAACACCCATGGTTAGCTCAAGAAAAGCCAAGCAGTAGTAATCACCACCTTAGGCTAACTACTTAATTTATCATGATGGCAGTATGAAATGCAAGTCTTTGCAAAGACTCTCAGAAAAAATAGGCTTAAAGCATGGCCTGTAATTGTCTATTATTAGTAGAAAATGCATTAAAGAAAATTTAAAGGTGCAACTGAAATGCTTCAAAAGAGTTACTGATGATTAAATGTGCATGACACAATAGTAGAGAAAATTATCTTTAAGGTGGTTAAAAAATGTAGATATCTATGGTTCATAATAGAGATAGCAAATGTATATGTTGAATAAAAGAACAAAATTTGATTAAAAGTAATTCCACTCCAGTAATTTGACTTTCTTAAAAATAACTCTGGGAAGATGCATATTGGACTGAATACAGTTGACAAGATAAAAGTTAGTTAGCATATATTTCATGCTATTCTTGAAATGTAAAATTGAATAGAAATCTGGAAAAATCTGCAAGCATTTTAAAAGTGTCTTTGTAAGATTTATCAGTTCTCATGAGTCTCAGCTGCTGAAGCCATTTCAGGTGCAGGCAAGATTCTAGCCTGAGGAAGGACTATCCAGTTTGTCTTGCTAAACCAGCAGCACTTAACTGTTTCTAGCTTCATCGGAATCTACTATGTCTCCCTCTAAATAGTGGTCCATGCTTCCTGGATCAGGAAGAATTTCTCTTAGGAATATTTCAGTCTCCGAGCTCCTCTTTCCTGACAGTGAACTGCTGAACCCTGCTGGAATAGATGGTAGGTATACAGCCCAGCCACCCCAGCGCTTCTTTTCCCTAAAGGACTCTGTGTGGTTCTCACAGTAGACCCGTCTCCAGTCCCGCACTGTGACAGAGCTGGGGTCCATCAGACACGTTTCTGTAGATTCTTTGTCTTTTTAAAAACTGTACTTCACCACCAATGTTGTCAGGTATCTGCTGAGCAAGCTGATACCTCAGAGCTTCTGTCAGTGTTCTCACTTTAGTCTTCCGTGATGAATCTCTTCACACTTTATCTTTTAAATAATTGTCTCATTCAATCATGATGAAAAGACATTTTAAAATAGCAAAATTCAGTAAGAAGATAAAGTGTGCATCAAGAGTAAAATAGATCCAATCTATTAATTATGAAAATTGTATAAAAAAGAAAATAACCAAATAAACTGACAAATATAAAAAATTCAAAATTAAAGTATAAACTTAGGGTGTAAATTAAAAACATAGATGCTTACAATATCTTACCAAAAAAGTAGCATAACAAAAATAGTGAAAGAACACTTCTACAGTGGGGTGTGTTCAGAGCAGTTGGCCTGCAGAATGGCTTCTCTGTTTACAACACACCCAATAGGAATCTAGGCTCATTGGGACAAGGGGTGCAGAACTTGTGACTTCCCTTTAAATAAATGTCCTACACATGTGCTCCATACACTTCCACATGGCTTCGGGATAGTACCAAGAGGACAAAGCTCAGTAAAGGGGAAATCTTTAGCATTAAGTAGGGGAGGTGGACATTTTGAATCTTTCCAGTGTATCCATGATTGCTCTGTTGGTAGTCTTAGAAGTAAATACTTTGACTTTCTATTTTCAACAAATTTAAAAAAAAAATTTTAAAAATACTTCTATAGTCTAAAAAAAGCAATGGAGCAGAATCTTCTCTGAATAGAGGAAAATGTGAAAACAACTATAAAAATCTGATAAAACAGAGTTTTAAATATACAAAAGATATGAAAGACCCAAAACCCAAATAACTTCAAGGCCTACCTTCAAAATGGGAACTGCATCAGATAAAAGTTTTGGGAAAAATTAAACACAAAAAAGACAGCATTTAAAAAATAAAATTATGAACACATAATTTTCTAAACAATTGCTTAGGGTAAAATTTCCAAGACATGGTGGAAAATATCTGAGCAGTAGATGTATTGCAAGAATTATTGCGTTAATATTTCATGAATGAGTTTCAGAAAATGAAAAATCCAAACATATTTTATAACCACATAAGAGCAGATTATAAAACATATGAATTAAGATATTCATGTGAAAATGTAAAATAAGTATCATTTAGTAAAAAGTAAGTTGCATCAGTGTGATATCATGGTAATGCAAAAATAAACATATTGGCAAGAAGTAATGAAGTAGAACAGATATGGATACTACCAAGAACATGAGGTGATATAAGCATTTTAGAGAGTAGCTTGCCATTATTCATTGACATTTATCTCCTCAATTGCACTCTTGGGTATATACTTCATAAAACTCTAGCATAATCATGAAAAAGGACATACATCAGAATGTTTATTGCAACATTATGTAAGAGAGCAAAGCCTTGCAAGAACATGAATGTTAATGAATTGTGGCACATGTATGACATGTGATACCATCACTGCAAAATAACTCATTAGATTTTCACAGAGGAATGTTTATAAGTTAAATAAAGGTTGGGTAGATTAAATGACAAGTAGAGCAAGATTGTCAAAACAATTCATCTGTGTGCACTACAGCTTCCATACAGCAGTAAAAAGGAAACTAGGTATAATTCATTGCTTTATCATCATGGAAATATAGTTATGGTTAATTGACTAAAAAAGAGAAAATAGATATATGAAAGTCTTTCCTATTGAAGTCAATGCATATATAGGATGAAATACATACATACCAGTAGCCTTGTATTACAGTGTTAAGAATTAATTTAAATTTGGTGCAATTATTTTATAAAATCATATTTTATTTTCTCCTCCTTGAAAAATGTATTTCCACGGAATTCTTTTGGGAAAGATGTTTCATAGGAGAGGAATATCTTAGAGCCAAATCTACAATTTTAAAAATGCTTATGGGATCATATCAATGATATCTTGGGTAAGATGAAAGTAGGTTTCAAATCTTAGAGGACTCTGAATAAAATGAGTACTTGAAGTCCTGTAGATATACATAACAAAATTAAATATATTTGAAATTTTATTAACTATGAAAAATGATAGCTATTTGTGAAGCCTGCTGTTTTCTCTTAAAATATGGCAATAATGTGCAAATTAAATTGCAATGGGAAGTTTATATTTCTTTAGTACTACCTTAGTTGCTTTTCTTGAAAAAGAAAATGTGTGATAATTATATAGTTGGAAGGGTAAAGAAACATATTCAATCAGCTTAACCTTGTTAAAGTTAGCCACTTGCAAAGAAAAAGACTGTTTTTGAAAAATGAAACTAGAGGAAAGATATTTTCAAGAAACCATGAATTCAGGAAACAATGTTGGTTTAAAATGTAACATTCAATAAAAATACATGACATATTTATTATTGAGTAATAAATGTGCTTCTAATAAGTTAGGAGGGGAAAATAGGGAGTCAAATTGATACTCTCATTTTAAGCACTACATGAACAGATGGTGATATAGTTTCTCCTTACAAAATGTTACTGAAATATACTCTATATGAAGTATGCTAAGACAAGATTGCTTCTTTGAAAAACATTAAAATTTAATAATAAAACTCTATTATAAAACTATTCTCAATATGATGTTGCTAGAAGCAAAATAATTTTGATCAAGCAAATTAAGACTTTAATGTTGATAATATTATATGGTAATAGTCTGACAATGTTATTACCCAAATTTTTATGTAGCATATTGGCAATTAAAATGATAAAATAAGTTTCCATTTTTCTAGAGAAAATTTAAAGAACAGATAAAAAATTACATCAGAGATGAAAATATAACATAAAGCCAACTTTCTGTAGGCTAATACACAATGAGTGTTACTTTTCCTTGATCATGGTTAGGTGAAACATGACAATTGTATTATCCCAGATTAATATCTACTTCAGCACTTTTGGGTGCCCTCATGGAAACTAACCGTGGGATTGATTGCTTTGCCAGTTTCTGTAAATGTTTATGCAGGCTTATGGTACATTTTGTCAGTGGCTCCTGAGAAGAAATTATTCTATCTGATTAGAACTGCATTGTTATATTTTAGTTGAGCATTTTCAACTTGGCAGATTTCCCTTTTCTACTCTGTAAAGTTGGGGATCAGGTTGAGTATTTTATAACTGCTCTGAGATATAGTTGATAAAGTTACACATTTGGAAGAAACATCAGTGTTTGGTTGTAAGTCCATCATTGGCCTTACAGAAGGGAGAAAAGACAATGACTATTATCCCTAAACATCTGGATAATCAGGGATTGGTGGGGTTAAAGCTAATTCATAATAACAGTAAGATATTACTTGTCATATCTGTTTTTATCTCTATGCTGAGAAATGACATGATTTTGCAAAAGACATATGGGGCAAAACTGCTGGTGACATAGTCCATTTGAGGCTGTGACACTTAAGTGCCCTTATAAAAGTTTTTTGTTTTTGTTTTTCGTTGAGTTTTGTTTGTTTGCTTGTTTGCTTTGAGACAAGGTCTCACTGTATAGTTCAGGCTGTCCATGAACTCACTTTGTAGCCCAGACTGGCCTGACACTCAGGATAATCCTCCTGCCTCAGCCTCCCTAGTGCTAGAATTACAGGTGTGAACCACCGTGTCTGGTTTAAACATGGTGTTAATCATGATGTATTCTCTGGGATGGGGTGCAATTAGAATAACAAGTACGTTTAGTCAAAGAGTAAATATTAATGTGATGAAACGAGAAATATGCACAAATAATTTTTGCTTCACACTAACATAAGATAGTTGTACCAGAGAATAGTGCTTTAAGTCACATTGTCTAACAAACTCATGACTCAGACTCTCTTAAAAGTGACTAAAATGAGCCATTTCAATGAAAAACGATTTATAAATCTGCCTCCAAATCATAGGTATCCCTTCGTGTTTCTGCAAATGAGGAAATGTTTACTTTTTGAAGGAGGAAAGTTTCAGTATAGTTTGTCTCAACAATTTATTTATTTTGATAGGTATTTGCTAAGATCTCCTTCTAAATTTTCCAGCATGGAGATTTAATGGTACCTGACAGAGACAACTAGACACATCAGGGAGTAGCCGCAGAGTGTCCGAGTAGTAGCTTCGCTTTAAATGATGCCTTAGGACTTTGTAAGTGTTCGGTGTAGATTTAACCTTAGGGAATTGAAGGGAAAATTACTTAAAATAGCCTATTTTAATGGAGACATTATCATTAGATACTTGTTTGCTTCCTGATGTGTTTTAGCTTGTATTCCAATTCCCCCTCAAAGCCTCATGTGGTCGTAGGTGGGGCTGTTTCAAAGGTGGTGGAATCTACAGTGTGTGATTGATTCATTGTGCAGTGCTAGGCTCAGGGGCATCAGGATTAAGGGTGAGAGTGCTGGCCACCCTAAGTGTTTTGGGTAAAATAAAAAGGTATTAAAGAGCTGTGGTTGTCTTTCATTGCTGCTGTCATGGAACACTACGAACTGTCTCTCTTCCATGATGCCCTCCTGTCAAGCCACCCTCCCTTGGACCTAGCCAATTATGGACTGAAATCTCCACTGACTGTGAGATAAATAAACTGTTCCTTCCTTGGATGTTGAGGATTTTGTCTCAGCACTGAGAAAAGTAAGTAAGAAATGGCATAATGAGGTAAATATTTCTGTTAGTTTGCAGCATGGGGATATAACTTGTATTTCTAAACATATTGACATTAAAATTTTATTTAAATTTTTTGTTAATATATTCAATATACTAGCATTTGTCTTTTTTCCATAAAAATTAGTTTTAAATGTACACAAGTATTCTTATCATTAACAAAGAACATGCATGTTAAATAGATATTTAATATCACATACAAATAATGTCTTATTTTTGTATAGCTACTGAAACTATTATTACTTTTATAGAATATATTTTAAATTGTCAAATTGACAAATTTATAAAATCACTTTATGAAAGATATAAATTTAGTTTTAACTGTTTCTGTATGATGTTAGACAAATATTTTTTAACTTCAGGATATAGAGTTTTCATATTACTTTTCTTATGTTTCATTCTACTTTGCCAGAGGCAAAAAATGTATCATTTGCTACTTGCATTTGTTTTTACACTTATTATTCTTGTTGTGAAATGACTCAGACATTAATGGATTGAACTATTATGTTCTAATGTGAACCTAAATTGTTCAACTTTGATAAATGAAACTTATTCCTCATAATATATGTTGAAATCATTAAGACAGATTGATTTTATGTTGATGTGACATATAAAATCAATAGGAAAAGAAAGTGCCTATCATGAAATCTCTTTATTACTTTCAACATTGAAATAAAATGTAGAAGAGTTAATATCCATATTTGAATGATTCGTATTACCAACTTATAGGTCAATTTTTAAATTAAAACAGGTATTTTCTCTTATAAAATCAAACAATAGTATCAACCTGGGTGATCTACGTAACATAAAATATGGTTTCATAGTTCTCTAAAATAAAAACTCAAAAATAAGGCATTACCAGTTTGGCCTCTTCAACAGTGTGTTTCTTCTATGTTTTTTTGTGGTTTACCATCAGTTTTTGACACTAGTTGACTTAGGGAAATTTAGGTTCAATCTTTTCAAAATATTTTTTTATGTTTGTCTTTGTATTTCCTTTGTTGTAAGGACAATAGTCACTTGTTACATTAGATTAAAGTCAACCAAATAGACTTGATTTTAATAATTATTTGTTTATTTATTTATTTATTCTGGAGACCCAAACTCAGGGACTTGCCCTTGATCAACACACCCTCCATCGCTGAGCTATAGTTGCAGCTCTCAACAGTATATTTTATCTTCCATTTTCAAAAAAGATCAAACGTATTAGCACTAATTGTTAGGATTTCAATATTCTTTTGGAGGAACACAATTCAACATCAACAGATCTTTTTAAAAAATGCTATGTATTTCAGGTATTGACATAATGCCAGATTGTTTAAATCTGCTCCACTGCAACGTTACAAATTTGGTTTCATTGTTCATTGATTTGAAGGCTATCATTGAAGATAAAGAAAAGTTATCTCAGTTTGTTTCCCTGTTCATGTGTTCATGCTTAGTTTCCTTTACAAGCATAACTTTGAGAAATTCACTAAACATTTAGTAATTGTTTTTATTTTCTCATTAATTACTTGTGGAGGAAGTCTAGTAGGGAATATGTTTGACTATTATGCAATAAATTTTTATAACCCTGGAAAAATATTATCCAACAATATCTGATTCTTCAAGAGATTTTTAACAAGTGGTTACTGTTTGAAGTGACTGATTATCATCATCTTTCTTATTGAAATTCTTTTGAAAAAGTTTTGGCTAACTAGAGAATTATTCCCATTTCTGGTTCCAAAAAGCTATGTAGAAAAATATGTATTTCCTATGTCAAGTTTTTAAGAAAAGAACATCATTTGTCTTTTTAAGATAATCTCATGCAACAATGAGAGGGAGCTATAAAAGTAAAACATACAATACTGAGACATAAATGGGTATTGAACATTGCATCAGTGGATCCATGAGCTTTCCAGCTGCAGAAATGAAACTTGAAAAAAAATTGAATCATAGATTGATAGATAAGGAGAATATGAGGTAGAAAAATCATGTTATTCTTTATTTCTAATTTCTGAATAAGTAGAATTTAGTTTAAAATCTGAGATTTCAAGGATGGCTTATTAGCACACCCATGTGTTATAATAAAGATGTCCAGCATAACTTAACAATAATGATGGATTAGTTATTTTCTTTTTTTGCATTTTTATACCACCAAGTGACTTAAGGTGTAAGGCTAAACATTCTGAAAATTGAGATAATCAAAAAAATTATTACTGGGATGGGAAATGAATTTATAGTTTTTAATGATAATTCTTAATTGATTCCTTCATTGAATAATGAGTTTGAATGTCCCCCTTGCCTGGTTGCTACTTTTTTTCAGATTTTGCATATGAATTGAACTGAACTTGACTAACCATATATTTTTAGGATCTATGGTGCTAAATACTTTTTCCCTTAGAATTTATGAGGAAACAAACACTTGAAATGCTATCTCAGTTAAGAAAAGTCTTTTAGGGTAAATGATGATGACAGTATCAGCCAAATGAAGACAGATGAGTTGAATGCTAAAGACATGGGAAGGGAGCAAAGATTCAGTTGCTGTCTTCAGGTATCTAAACACATGGGTAACATTACAGAAGGAAAGGAAAGACATTAATGACTACATAATGACTTGTCCCAGTTGTGTATAGTTTAAGTCATGGAAAAAAAGTCTTAAAATTTTGATCTGAGGGGAAGAAATTCAATTAGGAGGTAGTGGAAGTAATACAGAAAAGAATACGATGCTGGTAGAAACTAGAGAAGTGTCAATGGGAGTAGAAAATAAACAGAAAAGATAACATATTAGCTGAAATGAGAAGTCTATAGAATATGAAATTATATTTAAACACGATTATTTTTGATTATTTATTCATTAACATTTTCGCTTCATCTAAATAATTAGTAAGTTAATCAGACAGACTGCTTTTTCTGAAAAGAAATTAAATTACAGATATTAATACAAAAATAAAAGAACTCACACATATCTGAAAATTAAACAACAGTTTGTTGAATAATTAAATGACCAAAAAGAAACCACAGGGAAAATTAGCAAATATTTTGAACTAAATGAAAAAGTAAGCAACACCACAAGCAAAGCTTACAGATATATCTAAGATAATGTCTATCAGAACTATATAGCTGTAAATAACTATATTTAAATGAAAATCTCAAATAAGGAATGTAAATATCTTCAGACAGTTGAAATAGCCTTAAGAAAATATGAGTCAATTGAATCTAGCAGTATATAAAAAGATTATGAACTGTTAATAAGCTCTGATTTATCTCAGTTATCATAAGAAAAAAATCATCTACTGTATTTTTTAACTGAATAAAGGAGAAAAACCACATATATATTTAATAAATATAATGTTACCAAGTGAAAAAATAATCCAGAACTCTACCATGACAAAAATAATAAAAGATTGAAAGGAAACTTCCTCAATCTGATACAGAACTTTGTAAAATATAACTAACACCACAATTACCAATGAACCATCAAACACTTTTCCCTTGAGGTCAGAAATAAGACAAAATATTCTTTTCTTACCATGTTTGTTTATTAAGCCAGAGGTTCTGGCCAGAGTAATTAGTCACAAAAGAGAAAAAAAATACCTACAGATTGCAATTGAAGAAATAAGACAAGTTTAGATTTAGTTAACAGGAGCTCTTCTACAGAGATGCTAAAGAATCCACAACATACTTTGATAGCTAGATTTAGGCTGCATTTAAGATCAATATAAAAAGTGAAAGTTCATAAAGCATTCTGGCTATTTTTTTCTTTACATATAGTAGCTCATGTAATATGGTGTCTTGCAAAACAAATTATATCAATAGTTTCATTCCATCTCTAGATAAACTAAAGTACACAGAATAAAGATTATGTCGTTACAAAACTAGCTTAGTTCTAATCTGTGCTATGTTCCAAGGAGATTTTTCTCTAAAAATTGAACTTTTAATCTTTCTGACTCTTCAGGAAAGAGTGAAAAGATGTCTCTTTAAAAGACAAATGTGTTCTGTTATATAACGCAATTTCCAATTTTAAAAGAAAGAATACAATGAAGTAATTTTTTAGAACAGCAAACCCATCTATAAAAAGAATACATTTAATATCATTTGTAACGTGAGACAAACAAAAACAGATTCATGAATGTTCCCATAATTATTTCACTGACACATTAGAAAAAGTTTAAAAAACAGTACAACAAAAAAAGTGTTCTAATTTTTATTCTAATGCTATTTCTATGAATTAGGTCACCTGAAAATTCTCTAGCCGCTGGGTGAATTACAACACAGTAATGCTATTAATGTAAACTAAAAACAAAATCAGACAGAATATTCTTATGATTTGTATATTACATCTACTACTTTTGTTTAACTCCATAGCTACAAATGCAAAGTTATCTCTCATATTTTGCTGACTTCAATCACAATAAAACCTGGATAACTGAGGTATTTTCAGGCTGTTGATTTAGTGTTACATTTTGGTGAATCCCTAACTCTATGGTAATTGGTAATTAATTACAGTTACTGCTGGCCAGGGATTTAGCTCAGTGGCATGAGCACCTGCCTGGCAAGAGTGAGGGTAGCAATTCAATCCTGGGTACCAAAAAAAAAAATATAATTACAGTTACAGAAAATTGTCAGCTAATACCAGTTTTCAATTATAGAGTTAAGCAGACATCTTTGATCTTTGCAGAAATTTACTAATGAACTTTTGTACTCACCCCATAATTTCTTGCAAAAAAGTTTTAATTGATTTTATTTATCTGGCATTAAAATTTTTCATTGTATTTTTGATAGTTTATTCACATATAAATTTTTACAAATTTAAGATTTATTGTTAACAAAATTGTGCTTTCCACTGTAAATTTGTTTTTTATTAATGAATTTAGAGAACATTCACTCTAGAAATTAGGACAGATTAAATCATTTGAAAATGAGAAAAATAAAGGGAGGAGAGAACTATATTAAGCACAATAGAATGGACTTGAGCATAGATGTGACAAGATAGCAAATGTTCTAGAAAGACAGGTGTGTCATTTCTGTTTATTTCCTAAATAAGAAATGTATTTACATTTGCTTTAATATTTTTTGTTACATTTGCTTTAATATTTTTTGTTAAAATAATTTATTTTGAAGTATTTTTATTATTTTAAAGGCCTTAAAGTAGAATCGTAAATACAAAGTTTTATGATTTCTGAATACACTTTTAATTTAGCAATGTTTTAAATAACATAAGTCTTGTTCCCCTATATTCCTTATAATGTGATAAAATAGTAATGTGTTTATTTTTAATTTTTTAGTCTCTATTAATATTTTACAAGCATGTATTGATAATACATTCAATAGGGCACAGTTAAAATCAAAAAGTTAATTTTCAATAATTATTATTTATTTTTCTTCAAATCTAGTAACTACTATGATACACTTTGACAATAAGTTTATAAAATTTGTTTCTTGTGAATATTTTAATTCTTAACAGAAAACTTATGACAATAAACTCCAGTTAATTATGAAAATTTCATTTACATTGCCAAAAAGGAAATAAATACTATTTCTTCAATCTTAAAAGTTTATACTAATCATAAACAAAAAAAATGTATTAAGCTGGTTCTACAAAGCACATTTTAAGTAAAGTTGATATATATGTAAAATACTAGATTGAAATCAAATAAATTTATATTAATTAATAGGCTCCATCATTTAGTTATCAGTATAAGAAATTAGACACATCCATCAAAAAAGAAGTTGTTATCATTACATGATTTGCAAATAGGCAAATAGGTATCAATAAAATGGGATTTCTTTTCTGTCCATTTTCTCCTTTTTTGTTCCCCACTCATACATAGAAAATAATTTATCTTGTGTCAAAGATAAGGAAAAAATAATAATTCCTTGGCTTCTTTTTTTATAAATCTTAGAATCACAAACTATTATACAAATTTAGAGAAAAGATTCCAGCATAACACAAATAGCAATGACAGTAGTCATCCTTGTTAGAAATTTTAATATTCCAAGTGTCTTAAGGATTAATTTGTAAGTTTGAATTAATAATGGAACTCATATGTTCTTTTTTAACTACAGATGCATATTGGAAGAGTACATTTATTCACTAATTTAAAAGCACATTCTTTGATTAATTATAGAAGAAAAATAAATCAAAGTGTGACCAAAGGAAGATGGCGGAAGAAATAATAGGCTACAGTGTAAATGAGAATCAAATCACTCAACTTCCATGACAACTGAATCTCCATAGAGAAAAGAACATTTCATACACTGCATGTCCAAAAACTAAATATTTTAAATGTTCATGGAAAATAAATAATAGACCTTACTAAACATGATGAATACATTTCAAAATATAGAAATAATTTTAAAAGGGTGTAATTATTTCACACAAAAACAATACTATAACCATATATAAAAATGGAAATTAAAATGATCATTCTTTAATAGCACTAAAAGGCACAGTCAAATATTTAATTTGTCAGAATCAAGATGGAACCAGTGTAAATAAAACCTGAAGTGCACAAATAGGAGAGATTAGGAAAGTACCACGATAGGACTATGAGAAACTGGCATCTTGGACAAAGACCGAGTATTAGCCAAAACCAGTTTCTGCAAGGAATCTCTCCAGCAACTCCCCGTTTGACCTTGGGTGAACACCACTTTTATTATTTGTACCCAAAGATAATTGTTTCAGAATAACTCAGGTAACCTTATTTATTTTACATTCCAAAGGACATAAACCATACTGTTTAAAAACACACAAAGCATACTGTTCTATGCATGCTCTCATTACTATGTTCCCATAGATAACCACTTCGGAACAAATTCCTAAGTTTTTGAGCCTGCATTTGTTATGTAGGTTGACACATTCACTGATCAAAGCAATTTAATAATATCTTGAATAAACACACTACCTTAGGAAGATTCAAAATACTGTAAACTGTTCTTACTGGGGTGTAAGTAAAATGAGTACAGGAATTATGAAATAGGATTAAATGTCTTTGTTAATTATGCCTACATCTTGAGCTCTAAGTAACTACTTTGAAGATAACAACACACAGTGTATTAATCATTGTTATTCTCCTATAATTTCGTTTTTACCATAAAATAAATAAAAGAAATAAAAATGCATGGTTTTAAATATTTTAGAATGAAACAAAAACAAAAAACACTAGAATGGGGGAAAGCACAGGTTTATATTTGTTTGCTATGAAAAATGTATGTAGGCAATAAACTATTAAAATAATATCATCTGAATAATATTAGCTTTGAAATTAAGTGATCACAGAAAGATAGTTAAGAAGCATCATATATACCCAAAATGTAAACAAGTACATAATTCTTAAGATGTCATAATATGTACAAGTAGTTGTGAGTCATTTGTACAGTACTATTCAATAAATTTAAGGCTATAAATAGAAAAGATAAAATTATACAAAAATAGAATAGGGAATTAAAATTAATATATAGCAATTAGGTAACAGAACTTGAGTACTGAAAGGATTACCTAAAGGGACACTCTATAAAGTTTAATTCATTTTAGATGAGAAATTCACTATTAAAATTTTTGATGTTACTGTATTTTGACTATTTTTTAAAAGTAAAAATTCTGCTATGACTTTTAAACATTTTTGATGAAATATAAATATTCAGTTTTAGTATTTTAAAAGCTTTTATCATCATATGATAAAGTTTGTTTTACTGTGTTACGTATTTCTAAAACACTGATTACCATGCACCAAATTTTGTCCCACTTCAAAATTCACATGCTGTAGTCTTAATTTCCAGTGCATATTTAGTTAGAGGTCTTTCAAAAGGATGGGTAAGGTTAATGCAGTTTGCACAAGTGAAGCTTTGATGCAATTGGACTGACGTCCTTAGGAAAAAGAGGAAGAGACATCAGGAATGTGATGTCCCCTCATAGAGAAGAGATCACACAAGGATAAAGGGAGGAGGTAACAAACTATTAAATATGCAGACAATATCATCTTCCATGTCGTAGTGATATATGTGCACCCACGTTTATAGTAGCACAACTTGTAATAGCTAAATCTTGGAAGCAACCAAAATGCCCATCAATCTCTGAATGAATGAAAAAGATGTGGTATTTTTATATAATGGAGTATTACTCAGCTATAAAAAAGATGAGCTTGAGGTTTTTATAAGTAAGTGGAGGCAAGTTGAGACTATATTCATAAGTGAAGTAAATCAGACTCACATTTGTGAATATTGTATTGTCTCTGTGTAAAAAATAATAATAATAAACTGAAAGAGTAATAAAATTCAAAATGTACAATGGATATTGTAATAAAGAAAGGGAAAGAAAGTGCTCAGAAGGAAAGAACAACCTATAGATATAGACATGTAACTATGTGTGTTTAAGTATGCAAGACAGATAACCATACTACTAAGTTTTCATTACTTCATCAAAAAGAATAGTTTGTACAGACATTGTTTGATTGTTCATTTTTATGCTTTGATTTTGTTACTTGAAAAACTACTTCAAAGATAATACTATGTAATATATTACCTAGTGATGATTCCTTACTGTTATTTTTTTGAAACTCTGTATCATTTCTACCCTTTTTTCTGTTTTGCATATTTAAAAAAATTAAAAAATATGATCTTCAGCCCTCAAACTTGAGAGATACAAAAGCAACCACCAATTTGAGTGCTTTAAACCAACCTATACAGCCTATGGTATTTTATCATGGTGTTTCTTGCAGGCTAATCCAATGATAATAGACTTCATCACATTTAAATTTCAGCTGGACATATTCAGTTACTATTGGCATTATTTTTATTGTTAGGATATACAGAACTCCCATATTTTGGCATAAAAATTTTCAACACTAAATGTGAATGTCTTTCATGAAGGAATGGTTAAACTATTAAGGTGTTTATTTTTATTCTACCTCCTGTGGATGGAAGAATTTTGCCTTATACACTGCTAGCCATGGTGTGGATTTATATACAAACCTATCTTGCCCCACTATAGCACCACTTTCTTAAAATATAAAAGTGTGGGTGGTTCTTATAATTGGGCATGAAATATTTTGAAGCTGGTTGGTAAGTACCTACATATATGTGGAATATCTTTAGAGAGACATTGAGTAGGAAATATTAGGAAGTGCTGAGATTGATTACCACCTTGACCTTGATCATCATTGCTGTGTGATAGACACAAGTATATGATTGACTTTTAAAATTTATATGTAATGCATAAGTACCTGCCTGGCAAGCACAAGGTCATGAGTTTGATCCCTGGTACAAAAGAAAGAAGGAAAGGAAGAGAGAAAGAAAGAAAGAAAGAAAGAAAGAAAGAAAGAAAGAAAGAAAGAAAGAAAGAAAGAAAGAAGAAGAGAGACAGAAAGAAAGAAAGAAAGAAAGAAAGAAAGAAAGAAAGAAAGAAAGAGAGAAAAGAAAGAAATTATGTATATGCATTTGTGTATATTTATATAACTAATTCATTTAAATATTAGAAGTTGTAATTTTTGATGCCAAGAATATAAAAGATCACCATTTCAATGTATCTAGAAATAAATTAAGAAATGTTTGTTTTATAATACAAGTTGTAGCTTTTGTTAAATATTTTTAAAATTGTAATTATGTCAACTATTTATAGTAATAAATACTGTAAATTATTAAAATATTATGCAAACAATCATGGCCCTTGTGACTTAAAAAGGATGGATTTATATTTATAGCTATTTGTTAGAATTTAATCTTGGACAAATTCACAACAATGTTTTATTATAAAGCAGTAATGGCATTTGGATTTTAAATGCATTCTCAAAGTATACGTATTTCCATTTGCAATACGGCAGATTGGAAATTTTCTGCTGTCCTTTTTTTTTTTTTTAGGATTTGGAAGGCTCTTTAATATCAAGCAGATGGTAATTACAGCATTGGATGACACCCTGCTCTCCCAGGAAGGAAGAGGGAGCAGATGGGGATGGGGGCAAGAGAGGATTTATAGGATTCGAGGCATATAACAAAGGGCAACAGTTGTTGGCAACCCATTTCACAGTTTTCTAATTTACAAGAGATTTGTTTTCTGCTGTCCTTTGATTAACACATATTTTGTACCATAGCTTTTAGAGGAAAAACACAAAAGCTACTCAAGCTGATTTACAAAAAATACCGTACTAGAATGTTAGAGGTTTAGCCAAGAGAATTAGAGAAAAACATGCAAACTGGGTATGGTCAAGCACTCTTTTAATCACAGTACTTGGGAGGCTGAGGCGGGAGGATTGTTGCTACTTAAGATCAACCTGGGCTACAAAGTGAGGCCAAGGCCAGCCTGAAATACACAGTGAGATCCTGTCTCAAAAACCTAAAAATAATAATAATAGTAATAAATAAATAAATAAATAAAGTAAATAAGAAGGAAAAGACTTCAAAGCATTGTGTTCAATAGGGTGATTTGTATCTTTTATCTGTGATGTATATATAGGATTCCATTTCTTTCTACTGAGAACTTCTTTGCAACCTGTAGAACATTAGTACTGATGGGAGTCAAACAAAATCACTTGATTCTTGCTATCAAAGAGGGACTGAGATAACTATTTTATACAGTAAAAATTTTCCAGTGGAAGGAAAATTAAGTTTAACTTAAAACTCACTGAGGCTCCTGAGTAGACTTTCTTTGTGAGAAAACACTACCAAATTTAGTTTCTTTGTCTATCCTAGATTCTTTATCTACTCTGAATGTGTCTACAATTGTGAAGGTAAAAAGTGTAGTAGATCTCTTTTTAAACACATGAAAGTTAAGTCTGGTAACTGAAGGGCAACTTGAGTATTCCCCATATGTGCTCAGTACTAATGTCAGAGTCAATACATTTTATTTGTGAAAAATTCAAAGTCATTTAAGAAAGAATTGTATCTCAATTTTAATACGGAAAAAAAAATCTAAGACAACAAAGGAAAGCTGTGGATAGTCAGCGGCAAAGCACTTGCCTTGCAAGGGTGAGTTCAATCCTCAGTACCATAAACAAAACAAAACAAAACAAAAACATTAAAAAGAAAACAAAGGAAAAAAAGAAACTCTGCCAGTTAATTTTATATGTGAATTCTGGAACCTTGCCAGACAATGCATTAAATTGCTTGCAGTATATCTGCAACTATTTGAAAAGTGTATTCTATATTATTCACTACAATCTTTTGTCATTGCATTTACATCTTAACATCCTGATCATTTCTCCCTTGAATGCACTCTGCCTTGATAGCACATCCTTTAAAATTGATGCCAAGGATTGAAGGATATCCTCTAGCAATGGAAAATAGATATGAATTACATTGGAAGAATGGATCCATTACTTCACTATTGACACTACATTACTATTTTTTATGCTTAGAATTTTTATTATTTTTGTGCCCATATCAATTTCCATTCTTAAATTTTGTTAAATTAACACATTTTATGATACAGTTACATGGATTTTTATCTGTATTATGAGAGTATTATCATATTTATATTGTTATAGCATATTATGTATTACACAATGTATTTGTATATTATCAATTTTTATCATAAAAGTATATCTAAATTGACAATCTCATGTATCTTTACTAAAATAAGTTTTAATTCTTTGAATCGATTGCTCACATCTTTAAGATTTTTATATACTCATTTATTTTACCCCCTTAACATTCAATCTTTTTCTGTCATATATTTTCACATTTTATGAAAGAGAATTTTGTGATTGCACATGAGTTTGATAAAGACAAGTATTTTAAAGTTATAATCCCATATGTATTGTTTCTACTATCAGTTACATCAAATAGAAAATTTACACTAATTCTATTTTTTTACTTTAGTAAATATTTGAAGGATCTTGTGCAATTAAGATTTAAATTTATGAAAAAAATATGTATAACATCTTATGTATAACAGTTTGGTAGTATTGTGTGGTAAATATACTTGGATATCTTGGTTAACTATTCTGAATTCTGTCTATATCTTTTCAAAATATTAAATTATGTACCTCAGTGTGTACAGTTAAATATCTATCACATTGAAATATATTTAAGGAATTGTCTGTGTCCCAATTTCCTTAAGATGTTACTTTCTTTATATTTTGGCTAATTATGCAACACACCTCAGTTCTGTAATTATATTTGCAAACCATGTGATAGATTTGAAATAAAAGTATTTTTATTTGGAAATATCTATTTAAATGATTCAATTCCTTTTTCTGATGTTTATTCTACTCTCTTCAGATGTCCAGACTTTTTCCAGTATAAAGTAAATTGCATTACTTGTATTTGTGACAGCTCATATTTATCTATAGTAACAAAAATTATTTTAATAAAATCATGTGCAAGCTTTACTTTTATAATTCATTAATCTTAACATATTTTTATTATGCATAGTTTATTGTCTTATAATTTTCATGTTTGTGTTTTATAATAACATGCTACCCATCGTGGCTCAAAATAACTATAAATTCATCCAATAAATCTCCTTTAAAGCATCTAAGCTCATTAACCACTCTACTTTGACATGATAATATGTACTATAGCTGAACCTCTGAAAAATTTAAGATAGTTGAGGTTTAGTCTTTAGATAAATGGTCAGATTTTTGTGAAGAATCAACCCTCATATTTCTCTTACTATCACTCCTCCTAATTTCTTTTCCCTACATTAAGTTCTCAAAATATTTTTAGTGTGTGGTTTAAAAAATAAGGGCAGTTCCACAAAATATAATCACTATAAGATTATGTGTATATGTTTATAGACTGTTGCATCAAACAAGATGATAAACAAAATCCAAAGATGTAGTAATAGTCTTTTAAAATAAAATTATTAAAATCAATATGAAAAGTTTAATAATTTAATGGCTATCCAGAAAATTTGGTGAAAACTTTAGAAAACTACAAAAGAGAAAGAGTACTTTGGATTTATCTTCTTTTCTATAAGCTTTTGTCTTTTTTTTCCTCCAAAAGTTTCTTCAACCTTTTACATACTCTTAAAATCACTGATGATGTTCAGACAGTACTGTAGTACATTTTACTTGCCAAATTGATTCTGCTTTTAAGCAATCTTTAGAATTCAAATAAAATTCTCTATTCTGCTGACTCTTGTTAAAAGCTGTCCTCCTGAATCAGTCAGACGCATTTACAAGTCATGTAAAAGAAAGTACCTGCACTTTATTCAGTTGCTTCAGTTGCTAAAAATTATGTCCTAAGGGATCATTTCTGCTCTTAGTTTAGATAACATATGATGATTTTTGTGCTATTGTATTTTACCTATTCTATGCTGGATGGAAACGGTTAGGGGTATAAAGAATATCATTTAAGAAAAAATTAAGTACTTTTCAAGAAAAAAAAAATTTCAAGATGGAGAAGTGAACACCTCCTGTGAGGCTATGGATGCCCCAGCAAGTCACTGTCACCCACATGTTCAGTGGATGCACTTATGACTGATTCCGTACAGCAAATCATTCAAGCTTTTCAATCTGCCAGATGGATCTTTAACTCTTGTCTCACCCATTTTAGCTCTGTAATAGTTACCAATTTACAAAATGAAGCTGCATCTGTCCCACTAAATTATCTGACCTAATTAACTCATGTAGTTAAAGTTTAGCATTTAGAATGTTATACTTTATTTTATATATTCTAGGTAAAAATAGACAAACTTTCACTTTTCAATTATATAAGCAAAAAATAATTTCCCTTTCTCATGATTTCCTAGTGATAGAATAACAATGTATCAAAAATGGATGCATTAACATTGGAAGTACATTATTTTAAAGTTCAGAAAGCTGTAAATCTGAAATCAAGATCACATATTTTCCTGTGTTTCTAGGGAAGAGTGAGTTTAATGCTTTTCTCTTAGCTTCTAGTTGCACTTACGATCTTGGGTATTCTTAAACTTACAATGACACAAAACTCATTTCTGATGAAAGCTCCTGTGGTGATTTTTCTCTCTGTGTACCTGTGCCTTTGCACTTTTATTCTACTTTTCTGAGGGCAAAAGTTCTACTAAATTAGGAACCCAATGATGATGTCTTCCTAGCTTAGTTATATCTACAATGATGTTATTTTCAAACAATGTCACAGACACTGGGAGGTAAGACTTCATCATTTTCAGAGGTAGGGGCAAAATTCAAACCACAATACTTTCTATTCCAAGAAACATCTCCTAATCTCAGCAGTACTGCAATCATTCTCTCCTCAGTTTACACTTTCTGGATGCTGATGGAAAAAATCAGGTTTGTATTCAATTATAGAAACATTGCTTTAATCATAGTACTGTTGTGTAGAGAGTTTATGTGCTTTATTTCTGTAGCACTCCATGTAATAATAGGTAGAAAAGAATCTTAAAAAACAAATCAAATGTATGTATTGTATTAAATTGTAAGATATATAAGATGTGTTATATTAAGTATTAGAGAAAGTAAAACTTTGATCCTTTCCATCAGCTTCTAGTGGGAAAATAACAAAACATTCTCCCTATTTTGATATATAGTGTCCTTTGTAGCAACTGTGAAGTGAACCATTAAAAAGTAAAACCCTCCATTGAACTGAAAAACAAACTCTGATTGGGAAAGTTAATGCCTCAGGAAAAGTAGGCTTTGTAATCTCAGTTTTCATGTCTCCTTATGTCTTTGATTGATGATGAAAAAAATGAAATTCTAAACAAAATGCCACAGTGACTAAAATGCTAATTTTTTAAACTTCAACTGAAGGTTTAAAGAATTCTCAAAATGCAGATTAAATAAAAAGGGACAGGATAATGAGAAAAATACATTAAATTTTCCACTCAGTTGTTCATTTCTTAATGGAAAATGAAGCATATTTTACAGTGCTTCAACTAACTGGACTAAACAGACAAAAATGTGTTTTTAAATTTCTCATAGGTTGATTTCTAAGTTTTCAAACCTAAAACTAATTTTAGAAAATGTTATGTTTAATATGCTTCTCCATTTTTTTGTATTAATAGCAGATATAAATATGAATTTTATGAAACTGTATCTTTCCAAAACATATAATGTATTAAAAGAATGCAAAAGGGTCCTTTTAAAATGTGTTTTCTGAGAAAAATATTTATTGCTGATCTTAATTTGAATGGTTTACGATCCATATCCAGAAACCTAAAAGTACGGCTCAGTTAAACATGAAATTAATAAAATAAATAGAGTGATGCACAGGAGAATTTATGAGTCCAGGTGGACAGGAGTAGGTGGACAACTAAAATGGGCAAGTGGCACAGATCTGACTATGAAGATAAAGTTTGAATGAAGTTACGAATAGGTTAGGTAATTGGTGAAACTGATATCAAAGTTTCCTAGGCAGAGGAACAGCTGGCTTAAATGTACTGGAGTGTAGCTCCCAGGTTCACAGGATCACCAAAGAACTACAAAAATGGAAGGCAGGAAGCAGTAGAGGACAGGAGAAGATTAAAAGAACCAGACTTCACAGGACACCTTATTTATGGAATCTCCTAGCTGTGGCTCTAAATTTGAAAGGCCACTATATGTTGAAAGGAATGGTAGCTTTAACTTGTCCTGTCTTGTTTGAAGATGGTATTTCTCCTTGGTATGATGACTCTGCATTGTTTGGGGCAAAAGGAATGCACAAAGTCTATTGGATGGTCTGAAAGTAAGCCTAGCAATCAGAGATGCGTGGAAGCTTCTGCACAGTGGGTAGCAGGAAGCAGTAAGTGTCTGGTTACATACTAAAGGGAAGTAAACAGTCATTTACTGATAGGTAAAATGATGTGCAGTGAAAGCAGGAAAATTGTGTTATCACACTTTTGCACACAAGAGAGATAGGGAAAGGGAGAGACTTATGTGTTGAATCTTTCTTTTCCCCTAAAGGCTGATGTGCTAACATTTTAGACACCAGGCCAACCAGCAAGTGGGCTTACTGGAAGGAAATTGGGTGATTGGAGGATGCTTTTGAAGCAGAGATTAGTACCCTCTCTTCCTTTTTTGCTTCTTGGCAGTCATGAGTTGGACCGTTATCATCCACCGTGTGCATTCATTTGTGATGCACTGCCTTGTCATAGTCACAGCTGGATGGAGCCAAAAAAAACCTATTGGTTAAAACCTTTAAGATCATGAAATAAAGTCAGCCTTTCCTGGTTTTAAGTTGATTATATCAGGTGTTTTGCTACAGTGGAGGAAAAAACATAAAATATACTTCAAATGCTATGGCTTGGACTCAGACAACAAAAAAAATGAAAATACAAGTGGAGAAGTGTGCAGAGGGAGTCAAATGGCATGTGTATGGGCTTGGAGTGGCACTATCTGGTGAACAGCTTTGTGTCATTTGAATTAGAGAAATATATTTGCCACTCATTCACTGGCACGATACAATATCATCATTCTCTATCCTTTACTCATATTCTTTACCTATGGCTTTGTAACTGTGAGAGAATCACACACAAAAGAAAATATATAGATTTGTAAGGTGAAAGACAATGGAAATCAGTTTTGTTTTACTTTGCATTTTAAGCTGAGCCATTAGACCAACTTAACCTTGAGCAAAGGAAAAAATATTCAAATTTGATGAATAGGGAGAAACATAAATTGAACCAGGTCACATTCCTATGTGTCTGAACATAATTAGATTTTTTTGTTTCAAACACTTAGTTACTGGCATACAATATTTATACTTATTTATGAGATTCAGTTTTACAATTTGATACATATGCACAATGTGTAGTGATCAACTTGGCATATTTAGTATTTCCACATCCTCAGTCTATTTTCTGTATGTTACTAATCTTATACTTATTTCTAATTTTTTACAATATATAATACATTCTTACCGACCATAGTTAATTTATGTAGAACTACTCTGCCCACACTTCCTTACATAACCTCTACTACCGGGATGGCAAGAACAGACTATGCTTAAAAGCAATATGAAAACAAATTACAACACTGTCCAGTTTAAACCTCAACAATGTTAGTTGAATTACCAAACTAGTTAAGATGAGTAAGATATCTTTATTGTATCATAACATATATGTGATGTGTCATCAAGTCTACAAAACATATATGTTTGAAAAGTGCATTTTGCCACCTAAAGTCATGAAAAGAAGACTTTAGATATATTTATACACAATTAATTATCTTTTATTTCACTCAAGCAGGAATCAGGCCATTTTAGAAGCAGAGTAAATACACCTTGAGAAAACCAACATGTATAGGTATATAGGAAAGTAAAAACAAACAACAAAACAATAAAATAAAAAAAAGCTCAACATAATACAGCATATTCACTTCGAGCAGAAAGAAAGTAAACAAATATGACTCACCTCAGAAATTCTATTTTAAGTTCTTATCCTCATTTTGGGGTTGCTTTCAAATAGAAAGCTGCATTCAAAGCCTATGTAGTGTTCAAAAAAAAACCCCAAATATTTTTCATATGAAGGTCTGGCATTGTTTAAACCACAAGACTCTGGACAGAATCATTGCAAATCATCACTAAAGAAATCCCATTCATTTTTTTTTTCTCAAATAAAAGCCAAAGATAAATTTCCAAGCAATAGAAACTCATAAATATATATCACCAAAAATATGGGAGAAAGCAATATAATATTGAGAAAACAACTATAGAGTCATACAGGAGGCTCAGATTTGTGACTTAAGAATAAGGAATTTTAATATGAAGAAGAAAAATAAGACACTAATAATGTGTAATCTACTTTCTCATCATTTGGACACAAGATCTGACATCCACAATTTAAAGGAGCAAAAGTTAATTTTTGGCTCCCAATTTAGAAAGGAGTCCGTTTGTAGTTTGGCCAGCTTGAAGGTAGGCTAGCATGGCAGCAAGGAATGACAAAGGTTCACTCATGGCATGGCAGGCAGGAGAAAGAGAGACAGACAGACAGAGCAAGGGAAGACAGACAGACAGAGCAAGGGAAGAGAGAGACAGACTCTCCTAGGACACATCTTGTGTGACCAACTTCTGCAGACCAGGCTTCACTTCCCAAAATGCCATTTTGCTGTAAATGATGAGTACCATGGCCACAGCATCCACTCGCATCACCCAGGCATTGCCTACAGGATCATGAAGCTTTGGGGTATATTTAGATATTAACTACAACACAGAACTTTTAAAATAAATAAGAATTTCTAGAATTGACAGAGATGATAGATAGATAGATAGATAGATAGATAGATAGATAGATAGATAGATAGAGGCAAATACACACACACACTATTAAAAGAAGTACCATTATAACAGGAGGATTTAAAACACCTCTGCCTCACCAAGAAGCAAATAAATAGGAAATTTTGAAGTGGCTAAAAGATCATATTATTCCTTAAAATCATCAAAGTCAGTGGACATTGGGCTGTCAACTGACCATCTTCCAAATTATGAGTTGCCCAAATTATGGATGCTCTCAGGTATTGTGGGAAACACCTTACATGTCTGGGTCAGTTGCTAATTTCTCAGGAACGATAGGAAGTGGAATTTGCCTTTCAGATCAGGACATTCTTTGTACATTTGTGTAGAAGCCATTAAAACTCTGGAAGCACCCAGGTTGATTTTGCAGTAGATATTAAGAAAAAGAAACAATTTTAGAAGTATTTTACTCAGAAATATTATAGAAAATTTCAATGAAGGGGTGTGAAGATAAAAGGCACTGTGCAAAAATTCACAATTTCATAGTCACCAATGACAGGCTCTTGCATTCTTATGATGTCTGTTTCATGACTTCAGGCTCATGGTTTGCCAGGGGTGAAGTTTCCTCCTTTCTCACTTAACATAATCTGAAACTCTCAGATGTGCAATCAAAGTAACTCAAAATGTTGCTGCCTTAAGGTCTGATATTGTCTAGATTTAATGGTCTCATGATTTTTGAAAGTCATGGCCTATCGTTCTCAGTGATTTGTGGGTTGGAGATCTAGAGGACTCAGATATTTAGATATAGATATAAATAAATGTCCATCAGATTTAAATAAAATCTACTGATAAAAATTTGTTTATATCAACAAAGAAATGATCCCCTAAAAACAAAGAAAGTTGATGTCCATACTGAAACACAAATATCTCCTTGGAGTCTTCCTGTTTTAATCTCCTGTTCCTACAGGAATGAATAAGGTGAGACCAGCTACAAAACTCATTGCTACTGACCAGTTATATACCTGAAAGCCCAAGACAAACAGGCTACTGTCCTTTTTCTTCTACCTGGTAGAAGTGGAGACATACACCTGTCTGAATGTCAGAACTTTTTATGGGATTACTATAAGGTGTTTCTCACTTACTCTCAGCCTTTACAAATGAAAGTGTTACTTTGTCCTGTTTTTCCCCTTCACAGTTATATGTTAGATCTTTTGTAGAAGAGGGCAGGGAGATAAGGTTACATATCTTTTAGTTTTACTTAGTTTTATCTATGAAAGCATTATCTGCAAAGCTCTTATTCAAGAATTTTAAAACCATTGGTTCTAACTTACTTGTGGGGTCCAAGACTGAGAGAGAACTTTGAGGTTCCTGCCATGTGTTTGCATGGCAAAACAGATTTGTAGAAATTAATTACTAAGAATTTGAAATGGCTTATTTAAAAAAATTGTTGATTATGTACATCCTGTTTTTACATAGGTAGAAATGACTTTAAGCTGGACATTTTTTTGAACATTTTTTTAAATCATACAAATTTGGAAGATGATCGTCTTTAATCTTTGTACACACGGTCTCTACATTATCTTTTTAACCCCAAATCTTTGATTCTTAAACCTATGGATGTATTCCATGTTTTCCACATACTTTTTAAATAATCAACACAAAAATTATTATAAAAAGGAAAAGTAAATTTAGTATTTTCATAAATGGAGTTTAATCACCTTAGCATCATAGCCAGATAATCAGATTTAATATCTGGAAGTGTCACATCAGGAGGTGTCACTGTGGCTTTATAAATACTTGAGTGACTTATCAAAGGCTTATTTTATATGTTGAATAGATGCTTTTTATTTTACTTTATTTTTTCTTTCCTTTTGTTGTTTTGATTTCTATTAGTTACTCTATTTTGATTTACATAAACTAAACTTAGACTCACAAATCACTATAAAGATAACACATGCAGTGGACCTCAAAAATCCATGGAAGTTATGTTCCTAGTGCATCTGTGCACTGTGAAAAACAATTTCAAATATGATCAGAAAAACCCCTATAAATTCATATTTTTATAGTCTAAACCTTAAATTAGTTGTCTCCCAGAGTCATGTAATTTAATTTAAAAAAATACTATATTAATAAAGTCTTAGAAGGTAGTGGGTGTTTTGGAGCATCTTTGAGATCTTAAAGCTTTAAAATGAACAAAATAGAGAATGTTCCAGGGGGCTGCATGTGCTACAGCAACGTGTTATGATGAGGGAATGCTGGCACATCTGTGGGAAATGGGTTATGGGGCAGCAGCCAATCATCAGGAAGGAGAGCTAAATAACACTCTTGGATTGGCTCCTTGCAAACCTCCCAACAAAAATAAACAATGGTGGAGGATGTTTGAGATTTCTGCAAAATAGTAGGGTTTGCTAAAGCTAGTACTCCTTAGGTTCTGAGGAAAAATGGACAAATGACTGAGGCTGAAAATTCTAAACTGCAACTTCCCAGAGTTAATACATTAATACATCTTTCAATAGGTCAGTGTAAGAGTAGCCATCAGCTGAGATTGTAACTGTAGTTTTATTCGTTATCTTGTCAAGCTTCCTGGTTTGGGGGTATATTATTATTGGCGACTGGGTCAAAATCCCCAAACTCCCAAACAATTGTACAGCACAGGTTTAAATAAATGAGACAAGTGATATGATTTTAGGGGTGTAGGAGGATTAACACCCTCGAGCAGAGTCGAGACTCTGGAGGCTAAAAGAAGGAATGTCTCTGGGAAGCACATATTTATTTAATTTTTCAGAGAAGAAAGGGGTTAGAATAAAAAACACGGGAAACTGAGGAGGATCTTGGGAGTGGTTCAAAGATTTTTCCAAGTGATGGATTATGTTAATTTAGGAGAACTATTTTATGTTAATTTAGGAGAAGTATTTTAGGAGAACATCTTCAGGTTGACTTTCGCTACAGGAGTGAAATGCCCACAGCTAAAATCTCTAGCTTGTTAATGGGTTGGAGCCAGATGTCCTCAACTGTGGCCTTATCTTGCCCTTTGAGGTGTATCTTTGTTCACTGGTCAGCCATGCCCCAAAAATGCAGCAGCCCTGCACCTGTGTTCAATTTCCAGTTTCAACACTCCCAATATATCATTGTAATACTTAACTCTTATATATCAGCTTCACTGGATTCAGCAATGTGTAGCAGATTAGTAAACAAAAGCTTGGATTTGTCTGGGTGGGTTATGGTGATACAGGTGAATGAAATGCCCAGCCCTCTATGTCCACGAGTTTGTGTTTTCTAAAGTTGAAGAAAAAATTTTAGGAACAACAGAGGTGAAGAATAGAATATATTTATTGAGAGAAAGCTTCTGTCTGAAGAGAGACAGAAGGCGGTCCTGAGCAGGTTGCCCCCTACTCTGTCTTTTCCAGGGACTTTTATGGAATAGAACCATGAGATTAGATGGATCAAAGGTGGGGAAAATGGGAATTTGCAAAGTGGGTATAAAATGATCCAGATTTAATCCCTAAGGATTATACTTAAGGGTGTGCTTGCATTTGTCTTGAGATCAGGCCCGCAGCAAGAGGTATATGTCTCCTCCAAGGTCATCAAACATCTGGTCCTCTGTGCCAGCTTCCTGGAGGGCCTAGCTCTGACTGCCTGTAATATTTCTAACTGGCTCAGCTGCCTGTAACAATGGGCAGCCCATCATGGGAATTTGTTCCCCACCTGTCCTTTCCAACAGACATGAACTGTAAGCAATTGTGCTTTGCCACACCCTTCAGCCATCTTGTTTCTGCTATGGCTCTAGTCAACCATGTACTGAATTTCCTAACATTCTGAGCCAAATTAAATCCCTCCTGTTCTCCAAGTACTACTGTTACAGGCAGCTGAGCCAGTTAGAAAAATGAGAGACAGTCATACAGTGCAAGGCCCTGGAAGAAGCCTACAGAAGGGAACAGATGTCTGATGACCTTGGAGGATACACTGGCTTTTTTCTGTAGGCCATATCTCAGGACAGAAAGCAAAACAAATGCAACCACAAGCTTAAGTATAATCCTTAGGGATTAAGACTGGATCACCTTGAGAAATCAGGAGTCACCATCCCAGTCCCTAGGGAGGAGTCACTGAGCCATAAAGAATGCTCACCTGCTATGTGACTCACTTCCCCATTTGTTCCCAATTTAATCAATTTTACCTGAGCTATTAATCTTATTGGTTAACCATAGCCCTGTCCCACCTCATACCCATCTGCCTTGCAAATTCTCAGTTTTCCCCAATTTTAGACCTGTCTTATCTCATAGTTTTTCTCTGTAAAAATCCTGAGAAAATACAGAACCTTTGGCAAGCCACTTGGGACCCCTTCTGTCTGTCTCTCTCAGACAGAAGCATTCTTTCTCTCAGTAAATATTCCTACTCTTAACCTTCATTGTTTCTAAAATTCATTCTTCAATTTCAGAGAACATGAACTTGTACCAGACATATAGTTGGGGATTTTATTTCCCTATATCACTACTAAGCTGTGGGTGTTAGGTATTGAGTCTCAACAGTAGCAGACCTGACTAGCACAACCCGTTTTCATAAGAAAAATCTGTTTGCAGACTGTTATTTTGAGTCTAGCAATTTTCAGTTTTACCACAGATTTTAAGTTTTTGTTTTACCATAATATATTTGTACTTTTAATTTTGTGGAGAGCTGTGGGAAAGGTTGATGTTGCTTGGCTAAAGACATTTGTGAACTGAGCTAATACAGTTGAAAGCCTGCTGGTGGTATTGAAAGAAAAGGTACCTAATGAGGAAAGCTAATCAAACCTGAGAGAGAAGTTTTAGGTTGAGCATAAGATAATGAAATAGGGATAAGGAAATGAAATTCTAGGCCTACTATATGTCTGGTATGACTTTGTGTTCTCTAAAATTGAAGAATGAATTTTAGGAACAACAGAGGTTAAGAGCAGAAATATTTATTGAGAGAAAGAAAACTTCTGTCTGAGGCACAGAAGAGGTCCCAAGCAGGTTACCAAAGATTCTGTCTTTTCTAGGGGTTTTTATAGGGTAAAATCATGAGGTGAGGGAGGGCTAAGGTGGAGAAAACTGGGAACTTGTAAGGCAGATGGGCATGAGATGGGACAGAACTGTGATCAACCAATCAGATTAATTGTTTAGGTAGAATTGACCAAATCAGGGGCAAATGGGGAAGTAGCAAGTGTGCATTCTTACAGATCTGTGATTCTTTCCTTAGGGGGTTTGGATGGTGACTCGGCTTCTCAAGGTGATCCACACTTAATCCCTCATGTTTATACTTAGGGTGTGGCTGCATTTGTTTTGTCTCCTGTTTTTAAATCTGACCCACAGCAAGAGCTGTGTGTCTCCTCCAAGGTCACAAGACATTTGGTCCTCTGCGCTGGCTTCCTGACAGCCTAGCCCTGACTGACTGCCTATAATATTTCTAACTAGCTCAGCTGCCTGTAACATTACCAAATCCAGAAGTTGTAAACTTGAGTTCATACATAGAGAGGCTTGTACAATAAAGCTAGTAAAACTTTTTTAAAATTTTATTTATTTTTGGTCTTTTTGAGCACGGTCTTGCTATGCAGTTCAGGCTGGCCTTGAGGTAAAAATTTATGAAACATATTGCTCCAAAAATCTGGAAATAATCTATTTAAGCAAAAACATACATGTGTACATATAACTGGGCATGGATATGTATAGGACTATCCATATATATATATATATATATATAATTATATATATTCATATAAATAAAATTATGTATATATTCATATATATGTGTATTATGTGTGTATTAAACAAGCACTAAAATCTAGGCATGGAATCTTTAGGCATTCTGAAGAATAATTCTATTTCACTGCCATATACATTCATACATACACTAATATAAACACACAGGAGTACAACTTCTTGAAAAATATCTTGTTATTTGTCTTGCATGTAAAAATGGATTTTGTCGATTTTGGGAGAAGTGACTCACTTGATTGTGTAGTACTGTGGGAATAATTGAAATCTGCACATAAATTCTGCTGACAATCCTAAGAAAATCAGAAGTTTGACTTGATGTTTTATTCTGGGGTTCTTGATGTTTTATTCTGGGGTTAGTATTCTAATTTATGTGAAATTTTTGAGTCTTTACTTCAAACCAATCAATTGAGAGTCATATTGATTGTGCTATAATTTACAATTTGTTGCCTTGAGTTTACATATAAAGTCCATAGCTTTTTCAAAATTAAAAGCCTTCATCATGGGAACTATTGGAAGTCTTCATACATATTATTCTTTACGTCTTTTTCAATCTCTCAAAAATTTATGTTTGTGGAGTCAGTAATGAAATGTATCACATTTTTCAAATATTCATTGACATGGGAAAGTTAAATTCTCAGGGGTTTTACCTTGAATACAAACTCCTCTATTTTGAAAGTTTCCTTCAAAGAATATAGGTCATGAAAGTACATAATCTATACTAAAATAATTGTTGTAAAATAAATACAGTGCTCTTATAATGGCTTATATAAAATAAGAGTTTAAAATAGTGCTGTCTTCTGGAAATAAGCAGTTCTTTTACTGCTAATGGATAGCATTTACGGGTAAAGTTGTTTTCAATCTTTTGTGTCTATGTCCACAGATACATAATTTGCTTTGTTCCAATATTATGCCTATCCATTCCATACATATGTTAACATGGCTTGCATATATCAAGGCCCAGGAATGAGATCCAGTTAACTTTAACCCAGATGTAGGAACCTGTTAACTTTAACCCAGATAACTTTAACCCAGATATAGGAACCTGTTTACTCATCATTCTGTTTCATTTCAATTCATGTTTCATACCTTATAAATTTCAGTGTGTGATTTGTTAGGACATAACCTACCATTTTAATGTCAGTACACATAATTCCTCTGTTAAATGTTTCATATAATTTCAAAATATCTGGATGGTAGAGAATAGTTAACATAATTTCAGTGAAATTTAACTCAAATTAAGCTGGGCAAAGCTAAGGGACATTGAGTAGGTTTATCACAAATTCCTACCTTCCCTTCCAGCATATTTTTACTTTGGATCCAAGAGGAAAATGTACTGAGAGAATCAAACCTGGTAACCTCCCATTTCTGGCAGAATTTTAAACTACATATCATTTTATTTTCTAAAGAAAAAATCCTTTGAGAATAGCTGACAGGCATGGCACATGGGATCTTATTAGAAGATTTCAAAGACTTTGCTGTCCAAAAATAATTTTACAAGTTCCCCAGAGAAGTATTTGTACTCAACTCTCACACACAGCACACTCAAACTGAATTATTCTTGACTTTAAAGAATTGTTAAGTGGTCAAAGCCTGGATTTTTTTTTTTGTATCTTTTATTTCTTTTAATAAAAATTACTCACTGATTCTACTGGAAAGGGAAAATATCTTTCCCCATTTTATGTCCTGATTATTATTAATGCTACTTCAGTTTTCACCATATCCTTTACTTTGACTTTTCGTGTTTTAGTGTATAAGATCACTTAAATAAAATTGGGCCAGGAGATAAAGATAACCCCCTACTAAAAATTATGCTTAAGGAAAATAATGCACTTAATGTTAGTGCTGAGGAAATACACAGTTAATGATTCGTGCACAATCTCTTAGTTGAGAAATATGTCAGAAAACTTTGAAGTATCAAATTGGAAAATTTTGCATTTCCCTTTCACTTTATTATGCAGGAAGTGGAGAATAAATTTGGAGAAAAATAAAAACAGACACAGAAAGCAGTGGAGTTGGCTAGAGAGCCAAGAAGATAAATATCTAGAATGCTGGTTTTCAGTGGAAGTGTTGGAAAATTATATCACCATATGCAGTACAATGAAACTAGACCACTATATCTCACCATTTATAAATATCAACTAAAATGAATTAAACTTAAGATTAAGGCCTTCCACTATGAAACTGTTACAGGCAGCTAGGCCAGTTAGAAATATGATAGGCAGTCAGACAAGGCTAGGCCCTTGAAGAAACTGGCACAGAGGACCAGATATCTGATAACCTTGGAGGAGACACACACCTCTTGCTGTGGGCCAGATCTCAAAACAAACACAAGCACACCCTTCAGTATAATCTTTAGAGATTAAGTCTGGGATCATTTTATGCCCACTTTGCAAATTCCCATTTCCCCACCTTTGAGCCATCTAACCTCATGGTTTTCTTCTATAAAAATCCTTGGAAAAGACAGAATTGGGGGCAACCCACTCGGGATCCCCTTCTGCCTCTCTTCAAACAGAACCTTTCTCTCAATAAATATATTCTATTCTTCACCTCTGTTGTTCCTAAAATTCATTCTTTGATTTTAGAGAACATGAACTTGTGGACATAGTAGGTTGGGTGTTTCATTCATCTATATCAAAACTACCGAAGAGTATATAAGGGAAACTTTAGGACATTGTGGGTTATGAGTTTTAGGGCAAGACACTGGAAACACAGTAAATTCACAGAAAAAAGACAACAGGGATACTTCAAACTAAATAATTTCTGCACAGTGAAGAAAACCACCTAGTGCCAAGAAAAGCTCCAGACAGAATGGGAGAAAATATTGGAGTGTATACATTTGAAAAGAGGTTGAAATACAGATAATTAGGATCTCCAAAATCTTTATAACAGCAAGCACAAATATAAATTTTAAAATGGAAAAAAAGTCCTAAATAAACATGTAATAGGCTAACTAAGAAATAAAAATCCGATCCAATTAATCAAGGGTAAAGGAGTTTTATTGCCAAGCCTGGCGACGCAGTCCCCCGATAACCGGTCTAGAGACTGCGCACCTTACAACTAAGGGAGCTTGTTTTTATAGAGGAGCAACGCAGCTGATTGGTGGGTAGGCTGATAAGAACAC